>AWOL01S0031319.1:12827-45475 GCA_000715115.1 Nicotiana otophora
CCCCCCCAAAAAAAAACAATATTCATCCTCGAATATTGTGTGGTGGCTGTTCTTGAGTCTAACAAAAAGATCTTAGACCTTGCGCTACTCATATCATCCTTTATTACCCCCAAAATTTGACTAACTTCTACAATTTTCAAAAATTTCGGCAGAGTTTCCTTTGTAACTGGAGATATAAAAAATAAATTCAACTTGTCCAACCAATCGAACAATAATATTTTGCACCTCCAGCTACTCAATCTAATAATATACAACTTCAAGACACACCCATATACCTGCCAAAGCCATTTTACATCATTATAAGTACAAATATCACATAACTTGACAATCTAAATATTTTAAAGCTTAAAATGAATTATTTACCTGAAATTTCGAGCAAATAAGGATACTTTTTCTTCATGGCTTCCTCGAGCTCCCACATAGATTCCTCAGCTGAGTGGTTTCTCCATATTACTTTCATCGAAGCAACGTCTTTGGTTTGAAGTCTATGAACCTGCCTGTCTACTATAGCTATAGGGACCTCCTTATATGTCAGAGTATCATCAACCTCTATATCCTGTCTATCAAGTACATGACTCGGGTCGTGAAAGTACTATTTTAGCATGGACACATGAAAAATTAGATGCACAAAAGATAACTCTAGAGGTAAAGCTAGTCGATACGCCACAAGCCCAATCCTTTTAAGAATTGGATAAAGCCATATATATATCTTGGGCTAAGCTTCACTTTTCTATCAAATCTCATGATACCCTTCATTGGAGACACCTTTAAAAATACATAGTCACCCACTTTGAACTCAAGATCGCAGCGTCTTATATTTGAGTATGACTTTTGTCGGCTTTGAGCTATTTTAAGTCATTCTTGAATAAGTTTCACCTTTTTCAAGGCACCATGTACTATGTTTGGCTCAATAAGCTTCATTTCACCTAACTCAAACCACCGTACAGGCGAATGACATCGCCTCCCATATAGGGCCTCGAAAGGAGCCATCTGAATGCTTACTTGATAATTGTTATTATATGTGAACTCAATCAAAGGTTGATGATCATCCTAGTTTCCTTTAAAATAAAGAACACATGCTCGTAACATATCTTCTAAGGTATGAATTGTTCTCTCGGCCTGCGCGTCCGTTTGAGGGTGAAAAGTTGTACTTAGATTAACTCGGGTACCCAGATCTTCCTGAAAACTCTACCAGAACTGGGTAGTAAACTGTGCACCCCTATCAAAAATAATAAACATGGGAGAACCGTGCAACCGAACAAATCTCCTTTATGTATAATGTTTCATACTAGGGTTACGTGTAGGTTATTTTGACTGGAAAAAAGTGAGCTAACTTAGTTAGTCGGTTTAGTATAACCCAAATAGAGTCATGTTTCTTAAAAGTTTGCAGCAAGCCCACCACAAAATCCATATTTATTCTCTCCCATTTCCATTATGGTATTTCAATGACTTGAGCTAAGCCACCTGGCCTCTAGTGTTCAGCTTTTACTTGCTGACAGGTTAGGCACCGTGATACGTAATCTGCAATATCTCGCTTAATATTATTCCACCAATAAACGTCCCTCAAATCATGATACATTTTGGTATAACTTGGATGTATTGAATATCTGGAGCTATGAGCTACTACCATAATTGCCCGTCGAAGATCTTCTATATTAGGCACGCATAAGTAGCCATCAAGTCTCATCACACCATTCTAATCAAGTGAAAAATTCTTAATCTTGCCACCGAGGACACCTTCCTTGAGCTTAAGCAAGCTAGGGTCATCAAATTGTTTGGCTTTAACTTGCTCTACTAAAGTAGACTTAGCACCCATACTTGCTATCAACCTTCCATCATAATTATCATCGAGACGAACCCCTTGGCTAGCTATTTGTTGGGCTTCCTTAACTATTGGACGTTCGACCACATACAACCTGGTCAAACTCCCCATGGATCTTCTGCTCAGAACGTCAACAACCACATTCGCTTTGTCGGGATGGTAACGGATATTACAATCATAATCTTTAAGCAACTCCAACTACCTACGTTGTCTCAGATTCAACTTTTTTTGCTTGAATATATACTGCAAACTTTTGTAATTTGTATAAATGTCAAATTGCTCTCCATAAAGGTAGTGACGCCATATTTTTAGACCGAAAACAACTGTTGCTAGCTCAAGATCGTGGATAAGATAATTTCTCTCATGATTATTTAACTGCCTAGAAGCATAAGCAATTACCTTGTCATTCTGCATAAGAACACATCTTAATCCTACTCTTGAAGCATCGCAAAAGATCACAAATTTACCTGTAGGGGTAGGTAGAGTCAGAATTGGGGCTGTAGTCAACCTGTTCTTGAGTTCTTGAAAACTTTTCTCACAAGTTTCAGACCATTGGAACTTCACATTTTTCTGAGTTAACTTTGTCAATGGGGGAACTTCACATTTTTCTGAGTTAACTTTATCAATGGGGAACTACTGAAGAGAACCCTTCTATAAAACGGCAGTAGTAATCTGCCAACCCTAGAAAACTGTGAATCTCTATAGGGGTCGTCGGCCTAGGCCAACTCTTAACTGCTTCTATTTTTTGTGGGTCTACTCTAATTCTTTCTTTCGAGACCACGTGTCCCAAAAATGTAACTGTATCGAGCTAAAATTCACATTTAAAACATTTGGCATAAAGCTGACGGTCCTTGAGTATCTGAAAAACTGTTCTCAAGTGATGTTCATGCTCTTTCTAGCTGCGGTAATATACCAAAATATCATCGATAAATACTATGAGAAAGGTATCTAAGAAAGGCTCGAAGACTCTATTCATTAAGTCCATAAAAGCTGATGGTGCATTGGTCAACCCAAAGGACATCACTAAATATTCATAATGACTGTACCGAGTCCTGAAAGCTATTTTCGGGATGTCTGCTTCTCTGATTTTTAACTGATGGTATCCCAATCTCAGATCTATTTTTGAGAAATAACCCTGCAACAGATCAAATAAATCAGCTATCCTGGACAGTGGATATTTATTTTTGATAGTAACCTTATTCAGCTGGCGGTAATCTATACACATGCGTAGGGAACCATCTTTTTTTTCTTCACGAACAACACTGGAGCACCCCAAGGAGAAACACTAGGTCGAATAAAACCCTTATCTAAGAGGTCTTGTAACTTCTTCTTGAGTTCATTTAGCTCATATTGAGCCATGTAAGGAGGAATCGAGATTGGTTGAGTTAGTGGCAATGTGTCTATGCTAAACTCAATCTCCCTATCTGGTGGTATCGTTGAGAGATCATCCGGGAACACGTCTAAAAACACTTTCACAATCGATACTGATTCAAGCATTGGGGAGCGAACTTTCATATCCCGTACATGTGCTAGATACACCAAACACCCGCTGCTCACTAGTTTTCTAGCCTTAAGGTAAGAAATAAACTTACCCACAGGTGTACCCACTTCCTCTAATTAATAATTTGATTTTCCCCAATAAATGAGAATTTAACCGTCTTTGCATGGCAATCAATTGTAGCATGACAAGAAGATAACCAGTCTATGCCAGCTATGATGTCAAAGTCTACCATATCTAACAAGTTCAAATCAGCTAATGTTTCTCGGCCCTGAACTATGATGATGCAGTTTCTGAATATATACTCAACTTTAACAAATTCCCATATAGTTGTGGAAACCTCAAACGAAACCTCTAATTTTTCTGTGCTTTTCCAAACTCGACACAAAATAAGGAGACACATAAGAGAAAATTGAACCGGGATCAAATAATATATAAGCAAGGCGACCACAAACAGAGAGAATACATGTAATAATTATGTTAGATGACCCAGCATTCTGCCTATCTAGAACTTCATACAATCTGGCTGGTTCGCTCCTCCCTGAGCGCCACCTCTATTGGCACCACGCCCGGTCTGAGTATTAGATGCCCAAATTGGAGGAGGTGCAACTATAGAATTTTCCATAGATGTTGCCTGTCTGGTTGGAGTTTTCCCCGTAGCTTGTCCAAGAAATGGATAATCTCTCTTAATATGGCCCGAATTATGGCAGTGGAAACAAGCTTTCTGGCTCAAAAGGAATTTCCTTGGATGTCGTTTGCTGCACGAAGGACATATAGGATAGGAGGACCGAGGTTGTTCATGACTACTTGAACTTTTCTCCTGATGGGCCTGACCCTTACTATGTTGGCTATGTCTGAGTGGAGCTAGATAAGGAGATGAGTGAGCCGTTGATTGAATGTGAGCTGAATGATTCATGTTCTTACCCCAACAGAAAATCCACTATAAATACCTGTTGTTTTAGCCTTCTTGCTGTTATCTCTAGCTTCAGTGGCGATTTTTATCAAAAGCCTCCATACGCGTAGCGATATTGACAGCCTAAAGATAAGTCTTGTCATCCTGATGTGAAGTCATATCTTTTGCCATATGTGTATTCAAGCCTTCAATGAACCTTCTCAATTTTTCTCTCTTTGTCGGTATCAAATTAGGTGCATACTCTGCCAATTTTGTAAATTCCATCACATATTCAGTCACTGACATAGTACCCTGTTTAAGATGTTCGAACTGGCGTCGGAGCTCATCCATCCGACTGTTAGGCAAGAACTTGGCCCTAAAAGCTTCTTTGAACTGGGGCCAAGTAAGTGGCGGTAATGTGGGATCTCTGGCCTTCTTGTTACCTCTCCACCATTGACCTATTGCACCCTTCAATCTAAACCCAATAAACTCTATGGCTTGTGTTTCAAGACAACCCAAAGAAACAAACATTTCCTCTATCTCTTCCAAAAATAACATTGGTTCATTTGGTTATCGGTACCATTATAAGTAGGAGGGTTTAATCTTAGAAAGGCAAGTGGATCGATTTTTCCTATTGGTAACTGCACTGTGTGGGCAATATTTGCAGGGACAACTGGTGGTGGTACCTCGAGTGGAGCTTGATAATCATCTCCTATAACCTCTTCATCTGAATCATGAGAGTCCTGAGGAGGAGCATGAACGGGTGCAGCCCTGCCACTAGTCGGAGGGGTTAGGGACTCCAAAAAGTCCAAAATTCTGTCAATTCAATTATCCTGCTGATGTGGTGGTACCCGATCATTAACAACCTGCTGAGGTGGAGCTTGTGCTTGTCTTGTGGCCCTACCACGAGCTGATTACCTCTGGCATTTCTACCTCTACCCTTAGCATTTTGACCTATACCTCTGCCACATCCTCTAACTGCAGCTGATGCTATTAGTGCATCTTGCACCTCTGATGCTGCTTCTTGATGATTAGCAGCTGGTATCTCAACATTGTTAGCAGTAGAGGATGAAGTTGATCTTGTTCTAACCATATTGTTTGGGCTGAAACGAGAGATAAATGGGTTTTAGATTCTAAAATGTTTAGCTCTAACGCACGTTATAAGAATCAAAGGAGAAAAACAAAATTCCTAACATGTCCTACATCCTCCCAAATATAAGTATGGTGCACAACATACGCATATTTGAGACTCTGCTAGACACAGATCATGACTCCCTAAAATTCCGTAAACCTGGTTGCTCTGATACTAACTTGTCATGCCCCCAAACTGGGGTGGGACATGATTGGCACTCAATCTTTACCACTCGTTGAGTGACCCTATACTATTTGTATCAAACTTCAAGTTCAATAGCAAAGAAACTAACATGCTTAAATATTAATTTTAATCAAATTTTAGTTCTTAAGTTGGCTGATAAAATATAATAAATAAAGGATAAATCCCAAAATATTTTAATACTTACCCACTAACAAGTCATGAGCCTCTAGAATATAAAAAATAAAATTTAAAATACATAGCCTACGGGGGGGGAGGGCATCACCCGAAAATAAAATAAACATAAAAATAGTTATAAATAATAGTCTGAAAAGGGTCCGCTACCGCTGGGATAAATCAACAGAGTCTGTAAACTGGATGTAGAATATCTCTTCTAGCCACGTGCCTCATTACCTGCGTCCTCAATACCTTCCACATGGCGTAGCAGGCCCAAACGGGATAAGTACCACCAAAGGATACCCAGTACGTCTCATAGGCTACCTCCTAAAAAGGCGAAGCGAGACCTTCTAGAAAATATAAGAAAGAAAAGGGATATACAGAAAATCATATAAATCATATAAAATTTTACAACCAAGTAATAAGCTGGAAACTGAAACTGTAAGCTAAACTGATATTTAACGTAGAAATTGAGCCCATAAATATCTGAAATAGAAACTGAGTTATATATATTTTAAGATATAACTTTGTAAAGTTAATTGTTACGCATAATGGCCCTGCGTACGTGAGCATCTGGGAACACGTACTGGGGAGTATCGGCCTATCTCCCCAACAAACAGTTGGCACCTGCGAGCATGGGGTAGGTAACCCTGACATCATGGCACTCACGCTGGGGAGGTTGGCCGCTTCTCCCTACTGAATGTGACTATCACAAATAAAGGCACATAACAATTGGTAATACACATAAGCATGTATTTATGTCACATATAATATCGTATTGAATAAGAATAAGTTAAGTGAGTATTGGATCACGAGAAGGCATGACTTAGCTTTATCTAACATATAGAGCACAAGAGTTATGATGGAATTTCCTACTAGGAAAGTAAACCTCAACTTACTTCAATTTGCCTTTCGGTCCAATCGTACATTCAAGATGACCCACAATTCAATTTCGAAATCGTCACGATCATGATATTGATAAATAGAATAATTAGTGAGCTAAGGAAACAATCTTTCAATGGTAAGGGACAAAAGAATCTTTGTTGCTTCAAAACATCTTACATGCCTAACAAGGAAAATCATACCAATTAAAATTCTTTACTTCTTATCCCATCATATATATATATATATATATTTCCCAACAAGGTTTAGCCCTTTAGCAAATTTATCAAAAAAATCCTAAAATCACTAGTACAAGAGATTATGACCAAATACCTTAGCTTTTCTAACCGTTTTTCCCCCCTAATGTACTGTGGATGTCATCTATTTCGTTGTAGAAGAGTTAATTCATCTCAATCTTATCACTTCAATATTTCAAAATTTCTCCAAATACACACTCAAACCTTAACTTTTGTCTACAACTAAAATACTTATCTCCATATGTACTTGGTAATTAAAGAACAAAGGAGGAAGAACTAATAAAGAATGAAACCTAGTGCACTGTGTCAACAGGGAGATATTACATGTGTAACTCGGCAGAAGCTGTACGCCATTCTCCTTAAGCTTCTGTTTCCAATCCTTAGAAAAATATTTCTTTCCTTTTTTTTCCTTTTTCCAATTGCCAACACTTATTGGGGTTGCTGGTTTCTTTCCCTTTAACATATGCCATTCTCTTTAATTTGTACCCTTAGCTAGTGGCCCACGTAAATATTACTTAAATCTATATCTTAGTAAAAGTGGTCATAACCTACTTTAGAAAAGCAACCAACAAACTTAGAGAAATGTGACTTTCATTCTTTTTTTTAAAAATAATGTAAATCTAATCATATTCATTAAATTTGCCACCTATGCTCTCCATGGACTTTGGTCTAACATTTACTATTCATTGATATATACCTGGACAAATACAACATACTATGATCACGATAATAAACATATCTCATTCATATCATTAGGCTAGTAATCGGCGCATTTAGTGTCTAAATATTCCCGGGGCCTTACAATATAGAACTAGAATTATCACAAAATATTTGAATAGATTTAAAAGATAATTTATAGTCACCCAGTTGATGAGACATCTGTAGTAACTGTGCGCAGTACTGTCCAATAGAAATATACTCTGCCTCAGTTGTGGATAATGCAACTAAGCCTTATTTCTTACTGTTCCATGATATTAATGTCTTTCCCAGTAATTGACATGTTCCACTAGTGCTTTTTCTGTCTTTCTTATCACCTGCAAGATCAACATCTTAAAAACCTTCAAGTTTAAAATTATTAGAACGTGGGTACTACAGTCCATATGAGATAGTTCCGATGAGATAACGAATTATTCTCTTTACTGCAATCAGATGTGATTCCTTAGGAGCTGACTGAAACCTGGCACATTTACACACACTGAACATAATATCTAGTCGACTGGCAGTTAAGTAAACTAAATAGCCAATCATTCAACGGTATTTAGTTTCATTAACTGAATTTCCCTTTTTGTCTTTGTCGAGACTTGTTGATGGGCTCATTAGTGTACCAATTGCTTTAGCACTGCTCATGCCGAACTTTTGAATCAATTTCTTTTGTATATTTGGTCTGACATACAAAAGACCTTCCTCAGATTGTTGATTTTGAAGTCCAACGAAAAACGTAAGCTCTTCCATCATGCTCATTTCAAACTCACTTTGTATGAGATTAGCAAATTCCTTGCATAAAAGAGGATTAGTACTTCCAAAAATAATATCATCAACATAGACTTGGATAATAAGATTACCTCTTGATGATCTTTTGATAAATAATGTAGTATCTACTCTACCTCTTCTAAAATCATGATCAAATAGAGCTTAGCCTTTCATACCAGGATCGAGTAGCCTGTTTGAGTCCATACAGTGTCACGACCCAGAATTCCACTACAGGAGTCGTGATGGCACCTAGTCTCTAAGACTAGGTAAGCCGATTTCTATTGCATTTTTGAAGCCATTTTTTAAATTTAAATAAGTAACCAAAACTAACAGCGGAAATAATTACAATATACAACCTCCCAAGACTGGTAGCACTGAGTCACGAACTCTAATTGAATACATAGAATGATCACGAGGACCGAATAAACAATACTGTTTGATTAAAAGTTAACAGTATAATGAAATGGAAAGACTCCAAGGGACTGCGACGACCAAGCAGCTCTACCTTGAATCCTTACGATCCCGTTTTAATTCTTCTCAAGTCTTATAGCTCCAATACCTGGCTCTGCACAAACATGTGCAGAAGTGTAGAGTGAGCACACCACAACGGTGCCCAGTAAGTATCAAGACTAACCTCAATGGAGTAGAGACGAGGTACAATCAATACACTCACTAGTCTAATAACCTGTGCAATATAATATACAAAATAATAGGAAACAAATAATAATAAAGGCAGGATAAAACAACCAGTGATATGTACAACAGACAACAACAATACCATTAATATCACTCAACAAATAATAAGCACAATTACACCCAATTAAATCAAGCCCTTCAAATAAATGTCTTTCACATATTTCTTCCAAATAACTCTCTTTCAAATATAATTTTCTCAAATAATTATTTTTCAAATATAATTCTTTCAATAAATCTTTTCAAATACAATTTCCTCAAATAAATATCTTTCAAAATACAATTCTTTTATATAATACTTTCTAAGTAAAAATCCTTCCAAATAAATATTTTGAATATAATTCTTTCAATTAAAAAGTCACCATGTGAAACCTCATTTCAAAATCATCAAAATACGGGTCTCACCCCATTTTTCATATTTTTCGTAAATACGGGTCTCAACCCATTTTTCATATTTTTCATAAATACGGGTCTCAACCCATTTTCTTATTTTCACGGCACCTCGTGTCCATAATTAAATCATCATATTTATCCTGCACCTCGTGCCCTCTTTCATATCACAACTGCACGGAAAATTCACGTGCCAAATATCATTATCATTTCATCCCAGTACCTCGTGCCCACATTTTATATCATAAACCGCCTGACAATAGCTACAGGCTCCCAATTTCAGCATAAATCAGATTATCATCAATTTACTAACAACAAGACAAGTTGCACAAGGTATAAAAATAAACACAAAAAAATCACAACATCACACGAAAATTGTCAACACAACAACCCCACATCATCACATATCGTCCCTGATAATAGCCACCCTTATCGCTCCTATAGCCACCCTTATCGTTCCGCCCAGACAATATCAATAGCCACTCGTATCGCTCATATTGCCACCCTTATCGCTCCTATAGCCACCCTTATCGCTCCACCCAGAAAATAGCAATAGCCAACAAACACAACAGTGAAATGCCACCCTTATAACCACATAACATCAACGGTAAAATGCCACCCTTATAACCACATAACATCAACGGTAAAATGCCACCCTTATCTCCCCAAAATGGCAACTCACACAATACAACAATTTACACGGAAAATTATCACAACATAACAAAAATCAATTCATATCACAATTTTCCCAATGGCCACAATCAAACTTCAAAGCTACAACCAAGTCAATTAATTTCACAGCAAATAGCCAAATGATCCACACAATGTGTACAACACCCAAAAACAATCAATAGAGATAGAAATTACTCAACATAAAGCAAGGTTTTCATAAAAGAATAAATTTTCAATAATTATGTAAACACCTCTTCTTAAGATCATTTAATTAATTATTTGCAGAGGAAAAAATCCAAAATGGAATTAAACTCCAATAATTATCAAGCCAGCAAATTTCCGAAATTTCATAAATAATCAAATAACAATCACATCACATTGTCATATAACAACAGAGTCAACAACAAGGGTTTAGGCACGACAAGTAGATGATTAAATATATGCCAACCATTATTCAATATACTACACAATATGTTCAAGACTTTAACTCCATAAAATTTTCACATATAAACTAAGTACGTAATCGTCACCTCGCGTACATGGTTTTCAATTACCCAAGTTGCACATAAGACTCAATGCCTAAAGGAAATTTCCCACACTCGAGGTTAAGCAAGACACTTACCTTTTGAAGTTAGGCCGATATTCCAAAATAGCCTTCTTGCTTGAATTGACCTCCGGACAGCTCAAATCTATCCAAATTAATTGTATAACTCCATTAAAATTCGTCGGAAATAATTTCGGATAATAATATGTCGAAGTTAACGCGGGATTCACCTCTTGGAACTTGACATAATTTTCATGAAATCCGAACACCGATTCCGATACGAGTTCAACCATACCAGTTGTATCGAATTCCAATAACAAATCGACCTCCAAATCTTAAATTTTCGTTTTTGGAAGATTTTACAAAAATCTTGATTTTTCTTCCATTAAATCCGAATTAAATGATGGATTCAAAGACATAATCATGAAAATTAATCAAAACTGGATAAGAATCACTTACCCCAAAAATCGCCTTCTACCGAGCTCCCAATTTGATTTTGAGTTATGAACTCAAGCCCCCGTTTTTGGGACTTTTAATTCTGCCCAGATACACCTTCTTCGCGTTCGCGAAGGCCAAAATCCAGCTGCCTCAAATCCTTCTTTGCGTTCGCAAAAGCCAACTGCTTCTGCCCCATCATTGCCTCTTCGCGTTCGCGATGACCAGCTGACCCACTCCTTCGCGTTCTCGAAGGCCAAACGACTCCAGGCCCCTATCTTCCTTTTCTTCTTCGCGTTCGCGTTGCCTGGGACGCGTTCACGTTCATAGCTTTGCGTTCGCGAAGGACAAATCATCAGCCCCTCAAACTCCTCTTCGCGAACACGGGACTCCCTTCGCGTTCGCGAAGAAGGAAACCAGACTTCAGCAACAGTAGTCCAAACAACTCCAATTTGGTCTAAAACCACTCCGAAACACACCCGAGCCTCTCGGGACCCCATCCAATCATGATAACCAGTCCCATAACATATCATGGACTCGCTCGAGGTTTCAAATCACATCAAATTACACCGAAAATACAAATCGCACCACAAATCGAACTTATGAACTTCAAAAACTTCTGACTTCTAAAACTCGTGCCGAAACCTATCAAACCAACCCGGAATGACGTTAAATTTTGCAGGCAAGTCCCAAATAACATAACGGAGTTGTTAAAACTATTGGAATCACATTACGACCCCGATATCAAAAAATCAACCCCACGGTCAAACTGTCCAAAATTTTGAGTTTCGCCATTTCAAGCTTAATTCCACTACGGACCTCCAAATAATTTTTCGGACACGCTCCTAAGTCCAAAATCATCATACGGAGCTAACGGAACTAACATAACTCCATTCCACATCCGTCTTCATATAGTTCCGACTACGGTCAAAATCCTAGGACTTAAGCTCCCTCTTTAGGAACTAAGTATCCCAAATCATTCCGAATCATCCGTAATTCAAACTCGACCACACACGCGGGTCATAATAAATATTGCGAGGCTTCTCGAAACCTTAAGTCACTAAACGGGGCATAAATTCTTAAAACGACAAGTCGGGTCGTTACATTCTCCATCTCTTAAACAAATGTTCGTCCTCGAACGTGCTAAGAATCTTTCTGAGGACTTTAAATTACTGAGTATATTCTTGCACACATACTTGTGAGTGATTTTACATTCCCGCAATTTAATACGAGTCCGAAAAAACCAACTCAATTGAGATTATTTCTTTTCTCCACTCTTATAAGCTTTAAAGCAAAATCCCTAACTCTACAATCATTTTCAAAAATGCCTGAATTCTCACAACAACGCACAGTATTAGTCTTAACTGGCTATAGCAACTCGTGCCTATGCACATATAAATTTCCTCAATAGTGTTGAAGTAATTCAAAACTTTCTCTAGGGTGCTGCATTATTCCCCGCTTAGGATCATTCACCCTCAAACACATAACATAATTTATCTCTTCCTTTGCAAATCTCAATCCCCCAAATTTTACTGACTCCCAAATTTTTCAGAAATTTTGGCAGAGTCTCCCCTGTAATTGAGCCTATCCACCTGCCAGAGTAACACCCAAACAACTCCTAACAACATGTCCACAACCCATCAAACTACCACAGGGTATATATCAATAACATTAATCTCAGCATTGCCTGATCATAATGATATCAGGACATGAAGCACATCATATGTATGCTCAT
This sequence comes from Nicotiana otophora, assembly GCA_000715115.1. Taxonomy (NCBI): domain Eukaryota; kingdom Viridiplantae; phylum Streptophyta; class Magnoliopsida; order Solanales; family Solanaceae; genus Nicotiana; species Nicotiana otophora. The sequence goes on from AWOL01S0031319.1 coordinate 25,607, forward strand.
CACCACATCTCTGGTCTTAAAAGTTGTTCATAATTAATTCCAACATCATCAATTAATTTCATATTAACCATCACCTAATTTCAAATTTTCACAATACTGACAACAGAACGTGAGGCATGAAGACCTCATGATTACTTACTCAGATTAATGAGTCACATTTAACGCCACCTGGGCACTCATCTCATAGGCTAAAACTCAATATTTACAGCATAAAAATTGATGAATATGAATAGAAAATATACAAGCATTATCAAATAAGCCTAACAGGAATGACTCCCTATTAATATTATTGCACAAATTAAATTTTACAAGGGAGAATTTTAAACTCATAAATATTTTACCACAAGGACCTCGTCCTTATATAACTTCCATCACGGCTTGCAGCCCGGTTTCAATATTTCACCTCATGTAAAAATGCGAGGATCTCGTCCTCAAATCCGAATCACAATTATGTTGCACATTGTGCCAACTGAAATTTCAACTTTCCTTTCTTTCTTATTTTCAATATATTTCTTAAACAATTTTCACAACATATAATGAACTCTCATACCGGTAGGGCGTATAATTCATAAAAATTGGAATCAATTATTCCGAAACACATTAAACCCACTGTATTGAATAATAATTTTTTTTATTGTTTTTTATTTTTGGACTTATAGCCCTCAATGATACAAAAAAATAAAGTGACAAACACAGGCTCACATCTTTAAATCTCCCAACAGGGATACACATATAAGTGGGTCACAAATTTACAAAGCTCACCCATAAGTGGAGCATAATAGGAGGATTCACCTCAATATTCAGAACCAAATCAAATTAAGGAAAATGTCCTGTTATAATAAAAATCAGGATCGTACCTGTAACGACACCATCTAGTGTATTGGCCTCAGCCAAATCATAGTGATTAAATCAACGGGTCGGGCCTCCACCTCTTAGGCACCCACTACCCGCCTATCCTCCTCCTCTAGCTGACTGTGCATATGGAGTATCAACTGGAATAAAGCTTGTAGCTGGAGTGTTCTGATGAAATCCACCCCTCCCAAGTCTGGGACAATCTCTCATGATATTCCTAGTATCATCACACTCATAACAACCCCTATGAGGTCGCAGCTGCTCGTATTGAGTCTTTGCCGAATAACTGGAATAACCACATATGGCAAAAGATATGACTTGATACCGACAGAGAGAGAAAAAGTGAGAAGGTTCATTGAAGGCTTGAATCCACATATGGCAAAAGATATGACTTCACATTAGAATGACAAGACTTATCTTTAGGCTGTCAATATCGCTACGCGTAAGGAGGCTTTTGATAAAATCGCCAGTGAAGCTAAAGATAACAGCAAGAAGACTAGAACAACAGGTATTCAAGAAGGCTAGAACAACAGGTATTTATAGTGGATTTTCAGTTGGGGGTAAGAACATGAATCATTAAGCTCACATTCAATCAACGGCTCACACATCTCCTTATCCAGCTCCACTCAGACATAGCCAGCATAGTAAGGGTCATGCCCATCAGGGGAAAAGTTCAAGTAGTCATGGCCAACCTCGGTTCTCCTATCCTATATGTCCTTCGTGCAGTAAAATACATCCAAGGAAATGCCTTTTGGGCTAGAAAGGTTATTTCCACTGCCAGATTCTATGCAGTTCTAGACAGGCAGAATGTTGGGGCGTCTAACAGAGTTATTACATGTATTCTCTCTATTTGTGGTCGCCTTGCTTATGTATTAGTTGATTCCGGTTCAACGTTCTCCTATGTGTCTCCTTATTTTTGTGTCGAGCTTGGAAAAGCATCAGAAAAATTAGGGGTTTCGTTTGAGGTTTCCACACCTATAGGGGAATCTGTTAAAGTTAAGCATATATTCAGAAACTGCCTCATCACAGTTCAGGGCCGAGAAACATTAGCCGATTTGAACTTATTAGATATGGTAGACTTTGACATCATAGCTGGCATGGACTGGTTATCTTCTTGTCATGCTACAGTTGATTGCCATGCGAAGACGGTTAAATTCTCATTTATTGAGGAAGATCAAATTATTAATTTGAGGAAGTGGGTACGCCTGTGGGTAAGTTTATTTCTTACTTTATGGCTAGAAAACTATTGAGCAACGGGTGTTTGGCGTATCTAGTACATGTACGGGATATGAAAGTTCGCTCCCCAGTGCTTGAATCAGTACCGATTGTGAAAGAGTTTTCAGACGTGTTCCCGGATGACCTCTCATGGATACCACCAGATAGGGAGATTGAGTTTGGCATAGACACATTTCCACGAACTCAACCAATCTCGATTCCTCCTTACATAATGGCTCAATCTGAGCTAAATGAACTCAAGAAGCAGTTACAAGATCTCTTAGATAAGGGTTTTATTCGACCTAGTATTTCACCCTGGGGTGCTCTAGTGTTGTTCGTGAAGCAAAAAAAGATGGTTCCCTACGGATGTGTATAGATTACCGTCAGCTGAATAAGGTTACTATCAAAATTAAATATCCACTGCCCAGGATAGATGATTTATTTGATCTGTTGCAGGGTTATTTCTCAAAAATAAATCTGAGATCGAGACACCATCAGTTAAAAATCAGAGAAGTAGATATCCCGAAAATAGCTTTCATGACTCGGTACGGTCACTATGAATATTTAGTGATGTCTTTGGGTTGACCAATGCACTATCAACTTTTATGGACGTAATGAACAGAGTTTTCAAGCTTTTCTTAGATACCTTTGTCATAGTATTTATCGATAATATTTTGGTATATTACGCCAGAAAGAGCATGAGAATCACTTGAGAACAGTTCTTCAAATACTCAAGGACCATCAGCTTTATGCCAAATTTTCCAAATGTGAATTTTGGCTCGATACAGTTACATTTTTGGGACACGTAGTCTCGAAAGAAATCATTAGAGTAGACCCACAAGAAATAGAAGCAGTTAAGAGTTGGCCTAGGCCAACGACCCCTATAGAGATTCGCAGTTTGCTATGGTTGGCAGGTTACTACCGCCGTTTTGTAGAAGGGTTCTCTTCAGTAGTTCCCCATTGACAAAGTTAACTCAGAAAAATGTGAAGTTCCGATGGTCTGAAGCTTGTGAGAAAAGTTTTCAAGAACTCAAGAACAGGTTGACTACAGCCCCAATTCTGACTCTACCTACCCCTACAGGTAAATTTGTGATTTTTTGTGATGCTTCCAGAGTAGGATTAGGATGTGTTCTTATGCAGAATGACAAGGTAATTGCTTATGCTTCTAGGTAGTTAAGGAATCATGAGAGAAATTATCCTATCCACGATCTTGAGCTAGCAGTAGTTATTTTTTGTCTAAACATATGTTGTCACTATCTTTATGGAGAGCAATGTGATATTTATACAAATCACAAAAGTTTGCAGTATATATTCAAGCAGAAAGAGTTGAATCTGAGACAACGTAGGTGGTTGGATTTGCTTAAAGATTATGATTGTAATATCCTTTACCATCTCGGCAAAGCGAATGTGGTTGTTGATGCTCTGAGCAGAAGATCCATGGGGAGTTTGACCAGGTTGTGTGTGGTCGAACGTCCAATAGTTATGGAAGCCCAACAAATAGCTAGCCAAGGGGTTCGTCTCGATGAAAAGTATGATGAAGGTTGATAGCAAGTATGGGTGCTAAGCCTACTTTAGTAGAGCAAGTTAAAGCCAAACAATTTGATGACCCTAGCTTGCTTAAGCTCAAGGAAGGTGTCCTTAGTAGCAAGATTAAGAATTTTGTACCTGATGAGAATGGTGTGATGAGACTTGATGGCCGCTTATGCATGCCTAATGTAGAAGATCTTCGAAGGGCAATTATGGTAGAAGCTCATAGCTCCAGATATTCAATACATCCAAGTTCTACCAAAATGTATCATGATTTGAGGGATGTTTATTGGTGGAATAATATGAAGCGAGATATTGCAGATTATGTATTACGGTGCCTAATCTGTCAGCAAGTAAAAGTTGAACACCAGAGGCCAGGTGGCTTAGCTCAAGTCATTGAAATACCAGAATGGAAATGGGAGAGAATAAATGTGGATTTGTGGTGGGCTTGCTGCGAACTTTTAAGAAACATGACTCTATTTGGGTTATAGTAGACCGACTCACTAAGTTAGCTCACTTTTTGCCAGTCAAAATAACCTACACGGCACCCCAGTATGCAACATTATACATAAAGGAGATTTGTTCGGTTGCATGGTTCTCCCATGTTTATTATTTCTGACAGGGGTGCACAGTTTACTGCCCAGTTCTGGCAGAGTTTTCAGGAAGGTCTCGGTACCCGAGTTAATCTAAGTACAACTTTTCACCCTTAAAAGGACGCACAGGCCAAGATGACAATTCAGATCTTGGAAGATATGTTACGAGCATATGTTCTTGATTTTAAAAGGAAACTAGGATGATCATCTACCTTTGATTGAGTTCGCATATAATAACAATTATCAAGTGAGCATTCAGATGGCCCCATTCGAGGCCATATATGGGAGGCGATGGCGTTCGCATGTAAGGTGGTTTGAGTTAGGTGAAATGAAGTATATTGGGCCAAACATAGTACATGATGCCTTGAAAAAGGTGAAACTTATTCAGGAATGACTTAAAATAGCTCAGAGCCGACAAAAGTCATACTCAGATATAAGACGCTCCTATCTTGAGTTCAAAGAGGGTGACTATGCATTTTTAATGGTGTCTCCAATGAAGGGTATCATGAGATTTGATAGAAAAGTGAAGCTTAGCCCAAGATATATAGGGCCTTATCCAATTCTTAAAAGGATTGGGCATGTGGCGTATCGACTAGCTTTACCTCTAGAGTTATTTTCTCTGCATCCAGTTTTTCATGTGTCCATGCTGAAACAATACTTTCACGACCCGATTCATGTACTTGATAAACAAGAGATAGAGGTTGATGATACTCTGACATGTAAGGAGGTCCCTGTAGCTATAGTAGACAGGCAAGTTCGTAGACTTCAAAACAAAGACGTTGCTTCGATAAAAGTAATATGGAGAAACCACTCAGCTGAGGAATCTATGTGGGAGCTCGAGGAAGCCATGAAGAAAAAGTATCCTTATTTGTTTGAAATTTTAGGTAAATAATTCATTTTAAGCTTTAAATTATTTAGATTGTCAAGTTATGTGATATTTGTACTTATAATGATGTAAAATGGCTTTGGCAGATATATGGGTGTGTCTTGAAGTTGTATATTATTAGATTGAGTAGCTGGAGGTGCAAGGTGTTATTGTTCGATTGGTTGGACATGTTGAATTTTTTTTGATATCTCCAGTTACAAAGGAAACTCTGCCGAAATCTTTGAAAATTGTAGAAGTTAGTCAAATTTTTGGGGTAATAAAGGATGGTGTGAGTAGCGCAAGGTCTAAGATCTTTTTGTTAGACTCAAGAACAGCTGCCACACAATATTCGAGGATGAATATTCTTTTGGGGGGGGGGGGGGGGGGGGAAGAATGTAAGGCCCCGGTAATATTTAGACTCTAAATACGCCAATTACTAGCCTAATGATATGAATGAGATATTTATTATCGTGATCGTATTATGTTGTATTCGTCCAGGGGTATATCACCAAATAGTAAATGTTAGACCAATGTCCATGGAGAGCATAGGTAGCAAATTTAATGAATATGATTAAACTTACATTTTTTTTAAAAGAATGAAAGTCACATTTCTATAAGTCTGTTGGTTGCTTTTCTAAAGTAGGTTATGACCACTTTCACTAAGATATGGATTTAAGTAATTTTTACGCGGGCCACTAGCTAAGGGTACAAATTAAAGATAATGGCATATGTTAAAGGGAAAGAAACCAGGAACCCCAATAAGTGTTGGCAACTGGAAAATGGTAAAAAAAGGAAAGAAACATTTTTCTAAGGATTGGAAACATAAGCTTAAGGAGAACGACGTACAGCTTCTGTCGAGTTACACATGTAACATCTCCTTGTTCACACAGTGCAGAGTAATCGATCTTGATGATATGGAGGCCCTCAATTATAAGGTAAACGATCTGTTTATTTTTCAAGAATGGTCAGAATTCCTCTCTTTATCCCATCCCAAAGTCTATGAACCTTTAGTGAAGAAGTTCTATGCCAATCTTCGTTCTAGCAAGCCTAATAAGTTAGAATCCCTAGTTCTAGGAAAATACATTGTCCTTGATTGTGCCATGTTTGACACAATTTTTCAGTGTAAGTGCTCTGATTTTCCCATGCTTTTCAAAAATACCTGGCCTGACGATTTTGAAATTTCTTTTGATCAAGAAAAGTGTTGTATAGCTGAGCGTCCATCTGATTTCTTTCCTAACCAGTTAGGTCCCAGTGATGTTAGTTTTGAAACCCGAGTTCTGGCCTACATTGTTGCAACTACCTTTCTTCCTCGCACTGGCTCATTCTCCACATTCTCTCAATGAGACACTTTTCTTGTCTACTGTGTAGTGACCAAGCTTAAGGTTAAACTGTCCTCATGGGTCATAAATTTTATGGTTGAAAATGCCGATGACTCCACTAGTCTACCTTATGGTATTGTTATCACCCATCTCTTGGAAGCCCACAACATCTCTATCTCAGAATACCTTTTTGTCTCTGTCTCAAAATCCTACAACTCTAGAGCATTTGCCAGCATGTGGTATGTGTGTGTTAAGGGTTACTAGGTGAAGAAACAAGAGGGAGAAGTATAGAATGTTCAGGCTGATTCAAAGGCCAAAGCCTCTGGTTCTCATCATAGTGTAAGTGATCCTGATCTTGCAGAAAAATGAACTACTATTGACAACAAGTTGGACATCATCAAGGACCTTCTTGCTGCAACTCAATCAACTATTGGGGATATTCATGACATTTCCAAAGAGACTAGGTTCGATGTTTCAAAGATAAGAGTCAAAATTCTCAAGCTAGCACAAAACGCAGTCCAGAGCCTTCAAGGAAGTACATGACATGATAGATGGGGTGACAGTTTCAGAAAATGCCAACTTTGAGCGTCTGAAAGAGGTGATTTACAACACTCTCACTTATTTCTCTTGTCGTTAGTTGTGGATGTTTCAAATAATGTTTTGCTGTTTTGGACTGGATAACCAGTCGCTGGATGTTTTCTTTATTTTTTCTAAACTCTGCATGCTTCTATTTGCCTATATTTGCCTAAATCGCCTGCATCTATTTATTTTACTCTGTACATATGCATATCCCCTCTTTGTTGATGCCAAAAAGGGGCAGAAAAGTTAGTTATATAGTGTAGGTTAAATAGCAGCACTTGTTGAGGGGAAGTTGACTAGGGGTGGGCATTCGCTACTTTGGTTCAATATTTAAAAACTTCAGCTCGGTATTTCAGTATTCTATTTGTCGATTGTGTATACCAAATACTATACCAAAGTAGTTCGGTATTTCTTACTTTGGTTCAATACGGTTTTGGTTTGATACATTAACGGAATAGATGATATAGATGGGGTGGACAGTGGAATGGATGTTTGGACACGATGTGCTAAGCTAGTTGATGCCTGCTAAAGGAATTTGTGTTTGATATGATATTTGGAAAAAATAGAGTAACAACAAAAGTGCAAAACCAACATTCCAAGCATCTGCCATCTATGATCTAACAAGCAACAACAAAAATCAGCCAACTAACGAAACAGAGCATACAAGACATTGCATATTCCTCATCTCCTTCCCTCAATTACGATGAAATACTACAAATCCCCTTCTTCCTATGGTAAAAGTAAGGAAGAGTTAGGGCGAAGGACCCTAAACCTCATACCATGGCACCAAAGGGTAAGTAGGAAAAGCCGTTGTTGGCCTTAAAATGAAGTCCCCAGTAACACAGTTCCTTCAATCAAAACCAAAATCAAGCAATGTTCCATTATAGATAGGAAGTTCCTTATCCAAAAGATTCCCCAATATAACCAATCGCCGCATCAAGCATTACTCATCCTCCTTCTTTTATTAAGCTTAGGATTGTAAAAGAAAAGCTACAAGTTCCAGTTCAAAAAGTTGACAGTCCCTGCATCTAGATCTGCTTTTCATTCCAACGCAGTTACAAAACTCAAGAGAACATTCTCAATCAAGAAAATCAATGTTGTTCTTTTCAGCCATATACTTCTCGATTTCTCAACATCATAACAGGCATATAGAGTCAAGATGAACCAGCAAAAATATAAACTCTGGTATGATAGTACATAGATACAAGAAATAGAGTAACAACAAAACGCCAAAACCAACATTCCAAGGCTCCAAGCAAGCAGCCCTTGCATCTCCTAAATGGATTCAAGTCACGCTAACTAAGAAACTATTCAACTTACGAGGCTAATTAAAGTATAGAAACATAGAAAGCAGCAAAATTAAAGTACATTAAAACCAGAGAAGTTGTCCATTCAAGCACTTCTTTAAACGAGCAGTAGAATACAACACAACAACAACATCTGCCATCTAACAAGCATCAACAGAAATTGGAATTCGACAATATTCAGATGCAACAAAAACAGAGAGGCATACACCTGCCAAAATATAAAGCTGCAATTGTAACTAACAAGCAACATCAACATGAGAATACTGGCCCATAAGTCTAAGTGTCTAACACAATAAGCTTAAAAAGTCTAAAAAAATTCAAGATAACACATTGTCTCAAATAAACTTAAATACGAATTTCTTGAAGACGCTCAAGACAGCCCCTGATATGCTTCCTTAAACTATATATGACATCCCTCTTTGGATGAACAATATAGACTCGACCATAGTGCTTCCACTCTACTTTGCGAACTTCTTCGTTATATTCTACCACCTCAAAGTTTTTCCAAACACGTGAGCGCACTTTAGGAGCACGGGGAATGATCAAACTTGAACCTAAAAAAGAAGATAAAATCATAAGTTAGAATATAATCTTTTGATGATAAAAGAAAAAAATTACAAAATTATATCACCAAACAAATAGAGTATTAAACTTACCACTCAAGTTGCAACTATGCATCAACAATGCTAGTAGTGCTTCCATTATTTTCTATATCTAAAGATAATTCGACCAAATATGTCATTCAACATAAGCAAAAGTAATATATTATTTTGAACTAAAATACACACAAAATATTAAAGCTTACCAAGTTCGAGTTTCTCAAGATACTCCCACTCTTCTTCAAAACTAATAGGATTCTTCTCTTCTCTAAGTCAATCTTGAACACAAATAAGAGCTTGCACACATTTAGGAGTCAATGAACTCCTAAATGAATCAAGAATATGGTTATCGGTTCTAAACGCACATTCCGACGCCACACTAGAATATTTTACGCGTCACAGCAATTTTGAAATGACCAACACATCACAAGCCATCTCTAAAAGAATAGGAAATCTAGAAGCATGTGTTTTCCACCAATTTAATATATCCAATTCTTCACTAAAAGGCTCTTGTTCTTCACTAATGTATTTATCCAACTCTGATTTAGCATCCCCACTTCCATTGTATTCCTTTTGTTTCTTCAAGTAAAGCTTTCTCCTTATTAATGATGCAGTTATAACACTCTCACTAGATGTATTTGTGTTATCAGATGAAGTAGATCTAGATGGAGACTGAGGACAATATCCCGATGAATACCTTTTTAGATAATCTAGAAACAAAGAATTCATATAAGCATACACCTCATCATTTATTTTCTTCCCCTTTTCCTCCCCAAAAAGTTGATCAAGTGCAAGTCTAACATATTCAAACTTGTTATGTGAATCCAAGACGAAAGCAATGAAAATTATTTTATTCATCTTTTCAGGCCCCAATACTTCTTGAACTTTTTTTGCATCGGCTCAGCCATTTTTCTCAAACTCTCATCCTCACTAATTAAACACATTTTCAAATGATAATAAAGTTCAGATACATCCTCAAAATGAGCATTGCAATTGACCTAACATGAACCTCAAACTTTTTTGGTGAGGTAGTGAAATCTTGCAAGAAACTTTATCATGTTTCTCACATTCACCCAATCATCATATTCAAGAGGACCTGCACTACTAACGCCTTCACAAAGATGAGAACAAAGATAAGTAGAAAATCCATTGTCAAAAAGATGAAACTTGTCAAAGGCCTTTTCATAGTTTTGCGTCGTATCCAACATCAAATAGGTGGAATTCCATCTAGTAGGAACATCCAAACAGAATGTTTTGGTACATTCTAGATTTATATGTGCACAACATTGTTTAAATTTTAAAGTCCTTCCAGGCGACGATCTCACATACCTCACAGTATTTCTAAAATGTGTGACAGAAGTATCAATTTCTTTCAAATCATCTTACACAATTAGATTAAGTATATGAGCCATGCATCTCACATGAATATGTTTACCACTCATCATATTAGTTTTCCACATATCTAACTTTTTAGACAATTCTTTGACTGTGACATCATTTGAAAAAGCATTGTCCATGGTAACAACGAACACCTTCTCTAATTTTCATTCAAGTAAACAATTACAAATAGCTTTATCCATCTCTTCACCCTTATGACTAGTGATAGGGCAAAAATGTAGTATTCTTTTATGCAACTTCCAATCCCTATCAATGAAGTGGGTTGTCAAACACATATATTTTATTCTTCGCAATGAAGTCCATGTGTCTATTGTGAGGCAAATATTTGGTTGTGCTTCTCTAAAATACCTTCTTAGATTTTGCTTCAATTCGCCATAAACTTCCTAACAATCCCTTGTTATTGTTCTACGAGAAAGAAGACGAAATAGTGGTTAAGTTATTCTCATAAACTTCATAAAGCCTTCATTTTCTACAAAGTTAAATGGTAGTTCATCCATAACTATCATCTCAATTAAAGCCCTCCTAATCACTTCTTAATCAAATTTTCAAAGCGATTCTCCATCATTTTGGCAAGATTGAAAGTTTATCCTTGTTTGAGTATTATCTTTATTAGTGTTAGGTGGGTATTCTTTGTATCTATTCAAATGACTTCTCAATCATGTTGTTCCATTCTTAGATGAATTAGCAGCATAAGCTTGCTTACAATATTTACACCTAGCTTTACCGACCCCATTTTCCTGAAATTTATCAAAATGTTTCCAAACAATAGATCTAGCTTCTATCGCTTTTCTTTTTTTAGGATCTTGAGGATCAATTGTGTTGGAATTGCTATCATCAATAGTAGGTAAGCTTTTAGTTGAACTAACATCACTTACTCTACTTTCATCCACCATCTATATAAAATTAAAATACATATAAACACAAATTATTAAAATCAAAACACTAAATAGAACATTATAAGCAAAACACTATAAGCAACACTACAGAACACTACAGAACACTACAAGCAGCACTGCGGAACACTCCGTTAATTTTTAATTTACATTTTCCCCATTTTGTTTATACCAAGCAGCCCAAGTACTATCAAACAGACTCAAAATGTTAAAATATTTTGCAAAAGATTATAATTAAATCTTAACAGATCCGCTTTGATTTTTTGATAAACCATGTTCACTCATAAGTTTTAACTATCCATTGATTGAGAGTATTAAGTTATACGGATTTACTATTTGATTGAAGCGGAAAGGATTTAGGCAGTGTTTCCATACCTCGAAAACCAAAAAAAAATGCTTAATTTTACAAACAAGTTAACCCTTTCTAGAACAGATTATAGCCGGACAGTGTTCACTTAGCAGAGTAGCTTGGGTTTAAATCCAAAATATTATAGCTCGCATGAATGAAGGTCAACAATGAAGAATAAAAAAGTTATGAACTTGAATTAAGGTCAACAATGAGCAAATAAGTAGTCGCCAAGGAGAGGAGTCGTCGTCGCCGAGGTCGTGAAGCTATTGTAGCTGTGACTCATGAATCAGCAGCAGCCAAGCAAAGTTGAAATTTTTGAGAGAAGTCTAGTTTAGAAAATAGAAAGGGAAAGGGGACAAGATCAGATACTGCCCGTAAGTCTGCCTCTAAACCTATAAGGGATTAGGGAGTTAGGGGTCTTGGGGTGTGGGCTTAGGCTTATTGGGTTGGAAAATAAAAATAAAATTGGGCTTGGACTAAACCTCTAAGGGATTAGGGAGTTAGGGGTCTTGGGGTGTGGGCTTAGGCTTATTGGGTTGGAAAATAAAAATAAAATTGGGCTTGGACTAAAATATTTTGGTATTTCGGTACCGAAATATCAAAAATCCAATACCGTATACCGTATACATACCGAACTACCGAAATACCGTAATCTTTGTACCGAAATACCGAAGAAATCAAAACTGAAATAGCAAATTAATTCGGCTCGGTTCAGAATTTAATTTTTCGGATTTTATGCCCACCCCTAGAGTCGACTGCAACATATGAAGCACAACACAAACAGCGGCACCTTTTGAGGAGAAGTCGAATGTCACATCATGGAAGTCAACTTAAAGGTCGACTACAGCAAAGCAAGCACCAACAGTAACAGGGAAGTAAATTGGTTTTATATATTATTTTATCATCATCAAAAAGGCAAAGATTGTTAAATATAAGTTTTAATGATGAAAAATAATATATCACTATTGGTACATGATCACAAGGGATAAAATAAAGGAATCAAGAAGCCCTATCATTTAAGTATGGAATAAGTAAAAGAATTAAGGAAACGATCTATCAATGGGAGCAAGTAACAAAGAAGAATAATGGATACTCTAGAAACAAAGGAAAGGAAAAACATCAATAATTAGAGATTAAAAGGGAAGAAACAGCGGAGATCCGGAAGAAGAATCAATCAATGATTTGATAGATGATTGATAGAAGTTATTATAGGAAGGTCCCAAATTAAAGGAAACGATATTGCGAAGCTCTGCACTGGAGATCGTTAAAGTCCAGAATCAAGGGATCCATCGTTGATCACTCAAGTAACGGAAAGATCTACCTAGCGGAAGAAAAGTCTGTCAAGGCCACAAGTCAAGTAAGATCAACGAAAACTTCACCTTATTCTCGAAAAGAATCAATTTATGATTCCTTTCCAGAATCAACTCCCTTGGGTTTGTAATCTCTCAAGATTCAATCAAGAGTCAAGAATTCCTCACGAAGTACATATACATTTGTTCCAGGCTTGAAGCATGTCATGAACCAAAAGCTCACATATCGTGATGGCGCCTATCTCAATACTAGGCAAGCCAAAAATCTCAATAAACTACCATTTCTTTTAAATTTGAAAACAAAATAATTAAATTGAACGGAAGAAATGTCACAATTTCAAATATAACATTCCCAAAACCCGGTGTCACTGAGTACATGAGCATCTAATATGACTATAATGTTTGACTGATAAAAACTACTATCTGAAAATATAGAATAGTACAATAACTGAAGGAAAGAGAGACAAGGTCAGCGGATGCCAAGCAGCTACCTTGATAGTCTCCAACTGATAGTACTCTAAAATCTAACAATCTCCGTATCCGAAAGCATATGGATCTACACGTGAGGTACAGAGTGTAGTATGAGTACAACTAACTCAATAAGTAACAAGACTAATCTCTGGGCTGAAAGAAATGATGAGCTCCGCAGGTACAGTCCAGTATAACTAATGGTATAGAAATGTAGGTATGCTTTCAAGTTCAACCGTTAAACTCAGTACAAGTGAAATATATCAATACTGTATGATATGAGGAATATGACATCTCAGTAGAAAGACCTCATGTAAATACCGGTCACTCGGCACTGTTTATGGCCAATCCAGCCCAGGGGTATTCCAACCTATATATATAGCCAATCCAGCCCTGGGATAATTTTATCCCCAAATATAACTGATACGGTCAAGATCCATGTCCAAGTAAACTCATTACAATACAAATAAGTAAGGCAAGTCCATGACCTAAGAAATTCATCCCAAATATATATAATCATCTACACTCATTGGGGGTGTACAGATTCCGGAGAGGCTCTTTCAGCCAAAGCATAATACAAAGCCAATGTGGCCTACTGTAGGCGGGCACTCCCGATCCGTATAATAACAAAGCCTATAAGGCCTGCTGCAGGCGGGTAGCACTAATCCATAAAATAGTAAAGCCAAAAGGCCTGCTGCAGGCGGGCAGCCCCGATCCAGAACAATAATAATGAATAAAGCCATTCTGGCCTATTACAGGCGGGTAGCCCCGGTCCATTTAATAATAACATATATAAAGCCAATATGGCTTGTTGTGGCACGCAGTTTGATCCCATAAATATCCTCACAATGGACGAATATGACTAAGTGTGAAATGTATATTTTATAAATAATTAATTCAACAGCAATACGACCCCATGGGTCCCAAAATATCGACACATAGCCTACACATGATCTTTAATAAAAGTCAGCTAAATTTCTCTAACATGTTTAGATAATAACATGATTCTTTAATCTTTACAACTGCACATGATCTATTCAAGACACAATTTATATGGTGCACGTCTACATGCTCGTCACCTATCGTGAGTGTCACCTCCAAACAATTTATATTATACCGAATTCGGGGATTTATATCCTCAAAACTAAGTTTAGAAGTGTTACTTACCTCAAACCTTGTAATTCTTTACTCCGGTGGGCCTTTGCCTCGTGAATTGGCCTCCAAACGCCTCGAATCTAGCCTCAAATAATTCGATACAGTCAATGAAATTTATTGGAATTAATTCCATAAGAAAATGCTAATTTTTCATAAAAATCCGAAATTTAGCTCAAACATTGCCCATGGGGCCCACGTTTCAGAACCGGACAAAAGTTACAAAATATGAACGCCCATTCCAGCACGAGTCCAACCATATAAATTTTACTCAAATCTGACATCAACTCGACCCTCAAATCTCCAAATTAAACCAATAGGGTTTTCACAATTTTTCAACTTAATTCACCAATTAAATGTTAAAAACAACCATGGATTCAGGTAATTTGACCAATATAGAACACTTACCCCGTTGTTTTCCTTGAAAATCTCCCAAAAATCGCTTCTTCCCGAGCTCAAATTTGTCAAAAATGGAAAATGGGACGAAGTCCCATTTTCAGAACTTAAACTCTCTGCCCAGTCATTTCTTCTATGCGATCGCGGTCCACATCCCGCGATCGCGAAGCACAATATTTCCACGGCCCAAAATAACCCTATGCGATCACGTACAAGGTTATGCGGTCGCGAAGACCAAAATACACTGCCCCCAAAACTTCTCTACGCGACCGCGCCATAACACACACGAACGCCAGGCCTACGCGATCGCGGACAGCCCACGCGTTCGCATAGAACAATGCTCGCGAACCCCAGCTTCCTAACCTCCTCTTCGCGAACGTGGCTTGATCCACACGTTAGTGTTTCATTCCTTCTTCTGAGCTACGCGATCGCAGTCATCCCTACGCGGTCGCATACAAGAAAACTCAGTAGCCCCCAATTAACCCTACGTGATCGCAGACCTTCTCACGCGATCGCGTAGAAGGAAACCAGATACATATATCAGAAAATTCCAACAAAATTCAAGTCCAAAATTGATCTGTTAACCATCCAAAACTCACCCGAGGCCCTCGGGACCTCAACCAAATATATCAACAAGTCCTAAAACATCATACGAACTTAGTCGAGTCTTCAAATCATATCCCATAACACTAAAAACATGAATCATACCCCCAATTCAAGCCTAATGAACTTTGAAATTTCAAGTTTCCACAAACAACGCCGAAACCTATCAAATCAAGTCCGATTAACCTTAAATTTTGCACACAAGTCATAAATGACATAACGAAGCTATTCCAATTTCCAGAATCGGATTCCAACCATGATATCAAAATGTCAACCCCCCGGTCAAACTTCCCAACAATTCAACTTTCGGCATTTCAAGCCTAATTCCACTACGGATCTCCAAATAATTTTCCGGACACGCTCCTAAGTCCAAAATTACCATACGGAGCTATTGGAATCATCAAAACTCTATTTCGGGGTTGTTTATACATAAGTCACCATCCGATCAACTATTTCAACTTAAGCTTCCAACATGCAATTTATTCTTCCAAGCTAACTCCGAAATACCTTAAACCAAAATCGACAATTCACACAAATCATGATACCTCGTAGGAAGTTATTCAAGACTTCAAATAGTTGAAAGGAACGTAAATGCTCAAAATGACCGGTCGGGTCGTTACAATCTCCTCCACTTAAACATACATTCGTTCTCGAACGTGCCAAGAGTTGTTCTTAACCTTCAAATCTCTATTCCACCTTACCACGCACATACCCGGGGGTGATCTCGCGTCACCCTATTCTATATAGGCCTGACCACACAACCTAACTGAAAATCATTAATTTAACCCTAACCCAAAAACCTTAGAGCCAAATTTCTAACATCCAGAATTTCTTTTCAAGACCTGAATCTCACATCAACACGATGTATGAGTCTTAACCAGCTGTATCAAGCCATAACCATAGCCCCAAATATAATCACTTAACATACTACACAACTCGTATGCTCGCAGCACTATTTTCGATCACATTAACTACTCCAAAGTAATCGGTAATAGTATTAAACCACATATCAAACAAAACCTCATTCTAAACCTTCGTACACTGCTGATAATGGAAGAAACATGCGAAATCTCATAACATCTTATTAGATCGACAAGTCATGAAGCTTTCTCGCCCCAACCAGAACCTTAATCACTTTCTAAGTCGACTTTCAATATTATCCTCCCAATATACCGTAATCCAACCTGAGAGTACCCATTCTAGGTCCAATGACCTTATATTATTAAACACAACTATCCTGTTGACATGCCACACCAATACAACTCAATCCACAACTGCGCAACCTTGTACCCAAAATGGATGATGTCTCAAAATAGAGAACCGTATTGTAAGTTCAACAAGAACTACTACAACCGAAATGCTATGACCTCATTATATATAGTAGAACCAAGACACCCAAATTTAATAACAGTAACCAGCTCTTCTAGAGCTCACATCACTCGCACGGACAACTCACGTGCTATAGTATCAATATCTGGACCCGCACGGACAACTCACGTGCCAATAACATAATCCGCCTGGCATGGTCACATGCCTTTAATTCAAGCATAACATACAGGAGCAATCAAATAAGTACACATGTACCATCGTAACTGATCACAACTCCAGTACTCGCATGGCTATCACATTCTTCATGCACGATAATCCCACTAGGAATATTCCCATAATTCCTCTGTGCCACATATCAATAACTCGTATATTAGTAGTCTATTAACTAGGTGAGTATTGCAATACCGCTGATATCCGAAAGTCAGAACACAATGCGCCTTTCGAAATGCGCACCCTTCTCAGGGATTACCGAGCAGTTATAGCGTCCATCGAAATACCTGAAACTCACCATGCTGTCCCACATTCGTTACCTTCTCTTCAATACCGAACTGTCACCTTGTACGTGTAAATCCTGATCCCACATAATACACCACACTTATTATGCCATCATGTGACAAGCACAAGAATCCCATTATCAACTCCGAGTCACCAGGAAATTACATACCTTCTTAGTTAGAAACCTCTCTCTTGCTTCTTTCCAGGAGGAAATCACAATACACAACACGTTCCATACACCGGTAGAAAATATCCGGTTCAAATCATGGTAGAAACCATCACGAACACTTTGAAATCCATTTGCACATAACCAAGCTATCAGAACTGAATTCCTCTAACTCGACCAAACCACGTAGGTCATCAAAACCCAAGAATATTGCCACCAAAATATCTGTAGAGTCTCACCACATCATAATTACCCCTATAAATACCACAACCGAAACACCCACTCTGAAAATACCTTATTTGAGTCTAAGACCGTTTCATTCACCTTCCTGATACCGAAATATAAAATCCATAATGATATACAAAAATGCCACAAGTCTCGACACCATCCAACTTAAATCTCATATTTTCGCCATAAACAAATCCGCCAAAAATTCTCAATTGTTACATATTAATCTCGAATCCATTAAAACTTTCTTGAGAGTCACCCACTTTGCTCAAATTCAAATTGCACCACCCAAACAGGCCAAAAGACACGTGTTCCTTTAGCACACTCAACACTCCAAGAAGTAATCTTGCCTTAACATGACCAATCAAATTCATACTTCGTGCGCACTACATCCTTCAAAATAACAACCTAATCATTCCATAATTTATATATTTTCAAAAAGTTCAATGTAACCCGTATCCATGAATTTTCTTACCCGAGTCATCCTCGATCTCTACCTCTGCAAGTCATAACTAACCCGCAAATATGCCTCAGACCAAAACTAAAATTTTTAACATATATCCATGAAATTGAATTGCCAATAGCATGCTCCCCCACTTGGCTCAATGCCATACAATAAAATACTCCATAACTCACAATACCCATACTTTATTACTGCCATAATACTGCAGTCCGTTCAATGAGAATTCTTCTCAAGCTTTCGCAACACCCACCATAAAATGCCTCAATCATCCGCTAAGTTTGCATTTATTCTCATGACAGTCAAGTCAACTTTTTCAACAGGATTCAAATTCAAATCTCAACACATACGACTAGCTGGTAGAAAAGAAACTCTCCACTCAACATTATAAGGAACACACCTACGTAGATTACTCCGCAGGTGGTTACCCACCTACTTAGTCTCAATTGGCATCTTCTTATACCCTTTCGCAGCCACAATTAATATGCAATAACTTAATCTTTTTGAGTCCAAACTCATTAACCAAACATGAGAATTTAATTTATCTAGAAATTTAACAACGTGAAAGATCCTTCAAAACATCCATACTCGAGACTGTACGTCACATCAAAATGAAAATCAAGCACCCAATGGCCTTTCCTTTAAATTTCAAGGAAACGCTTCTCGTTATATTCAAATCGTCTTAACACATTCCGTGGTCTCATCATACCCATCACAAGGTCATTCCACCGCTCATCGAGCCACAAATTCCACTTGTATGGACATTACCGGACATATGAGTCCAATTGTACAAGTTGTAATTGAAGCTACTGAGTTTAAGCTGCGGTCTAACCATGGCCTCAAGTCCTCCAGACGGGCCCATCACCAAAACACAAAATACTCATCTCGAACCTCGTTCATGGAATCACAAGACAGCGATACACAACTGATACTAAGCGCTCACATGCGCACACAAATGCATGGAAGGAATTCAAAGAATTATATTTCAAGCTGAATCAATTCCGCACGATAGAATACAAGAAAGTGAAATTTTCCTAAGGGTTCGGCAGCCTCTCGAAGCTAAGTACAGACGTCTCCGTACCGATCCGCAAGACTCTACTAAACCTGCTCATTAATCGTGAGACCTATGTTACCTGTGGCTCTGATACCAACTTGTCACGACCCAAAATCTCACATGTCGTGATGGCACCTATCTCTATACTAGGCAAGCTAAAAATCTCAATAAACCACCATTTCTTTTAAATTTGAAAATAAAATAATTAAATTCAACGGAAGAAATCTCATAATTTCAAATATAACACTCCCAAAACCAGGAGTCACTGAGTACATGAGCATCTAATATGACTACAATGTTTGACTGATAAAAACCATTATTTGAAAGTATAGAACAGTACAATAACTTAAGGAAAGAGAGATAAGGTCAGTGGACGCCAAGCAGCTACCTTGATAGTCTCCAACTGATAGTACTCTGAAATCTAATAATCTTCATGTCCAAAAGCACCTGGATCTACACACGAGGTGCAAAGTCTAGTATGAGTACAACCAACTCAATAAGTAACAAGACTAACCTCTGGGCTGATAGAAATGATGAGCTCCGCAGGTACAGTCCAGTATAACTAATGGTACAGAAATGTAGGCATGCTTTCAAGTTCAACCGTTAAACTCAGTACAAGTGAAATAGATCAATACTGCATGATATGAGGAATATGACATCTCAGTAGAAAGACCTCATGTAAATACCGGTCAAAAATTATCCGGTCACTCGG
>AWOL01S0031319.1:47919-63740 GCA_000715115.1 Nicotiana otophora
ATATATATATACACACATATTGATTGACAATCAGTCACCCAGTACCGTATAAGGCCAATCTAGCCCTGGATAATTCTATCCCCAAATATAACTGATATGGATAAGATACATGTCCAAGTAAAATCATTACAATACAAATAAGTAAGGCAAGTCCATTCCCTAGGAAATTCATCCCGAATATATATAATCATCTACGCTCACTGGGGGTGTACACACTCCGGAGGGGCTCCTTCAGCCCAAGTGTAATACAAAGCCAATGTGGCCTACTGCAGGCGGGCAGTCCCGATCCGTATAATAACAAAGCCTATAAGGCTTACTGCAGGCGGGCAGCACCGATCCATAAAATAGTAAAGCCAATAAGGCCTGCTGCAGGCGGGCAGCCCCGATCCAGAACAATAATAATGTATAAAGCCATTCTGGCGTGCTGCAGGTGGGCAGCCCCGGTCCATTTAATAATAACATATATAAATCCAATATGGCCTACTGCGGTGCGCAACTCGATCCCATAAATATCCTCACAATAGACGAATATGACTAAGTGTAAAATGTATATTTTTAAATAATTAATTCAATAGCAATACGACCCCATGGGTCCCAAAATATCGACGCATAGCCTACACATGATCTTTAATAAAAGCCTCAACTCAATTTCTCTAACATGTTTAGATAATAACATAATTCTTTAATCTTTACAACTGCACATGAGTTATTCAAGACACAATTTATATGGTGCACGTCCACATGCTCGTCACCTATCGTGAGTGTCACCTCCAAACAATTTATATCATACCGAATACGGAGATTCATACCCTCAGAACTAAGTTTAGAAGTGTTACTTACCTCAAACCTTGTAATTCTTTACTCCGGTGGGCCTTTGCCTCGTGAATTGGCCTCCAAATGCCTCGAATCTAGCCATAAATAATTCGATACAGTCAATGAAATTTATTGGAATTAATTCCATAAGAAATTGCTAATTTTCCATAAAAATCCAAAAATTAGCTCAAAAATTACCTGTGGGGCCCACGTCTCGGAACCGGACAAAAGTTACAAAATATGAACGCCCATTCCAGCACGAGTCCAACCATACAAATTTTACTCAAATCTGACATCAACTCGACCCTCAAATCTCCAAATTAAACCAATAAGGTTTTCACAATTTTTCAACTTAATTCACCAATTAAATGTTAAAAACAACCATGGATCCGAGTAATTTGACCAATATTGAATTAAGAACACTTACCCCATTTTCCTTGAAAATCTCCCAAAAATCGCTTCTTCCCGAGCTCAAATCCATCAAAAATGAAAAATGGGACTTTGACAAAGTCCCATTTTCAGAACTTAAATTCTCTGCCCAGTCATTTCTTCTATGCGATAGCAGTCCACGCCCCTCGATCGTGAAGTACAATATTTCCACTGCCCAAACTAACCCTATGCGATCGCGTACAAGGTTATGCGATCGCGAAGACCAAAATACACTGCCCCCAAAACTTCTCTTCGCGACCGCACCATAACACACGCGAACGCGAAGAACGAGCTTCCCAGGCCTACGCGATCGCGGACTGCCCACGCGTTCGCATAGAACAATGCTCGCGAACCCCGATGTCCTCACCTTCTCTTCGCGAACGCGGCTTGCTCCCCGCATTAGCGATGCATTCCTTCTTCTGAGCTACGCGATCGCAGACCTTCTCACGCAATCGTGTAGAAGGAAACCAGATACAGATATCTGAAAATTTCAGCAAAATTTCAAGTCCAAAAATTGATCTGTTAACCATCTGAAACTCACCCGAGGCCCTCGTGACCTCAACCAAATACACCAACAAGTCCTAAAAAATCATGCGAACTTAGTCGAGTCTCCAACAACACTAAAAACACGAATCATACCCCAATTCAAGCCTAATGAACTTTAAAATTTTAAGTTTCCACAAACAACGTCGAAACCTATCAAATCACGTCTGATTGACCTCAAATTTTGCACACAAGTCATAAATGACATAACGAAGCTATTCCAATTTCCAAAATCGGATTCCGACCTTGATATCAAAAAGTCAACCCCCCGGTCAAACTTCCCAACAATTCAACTTTCGGCATTTCAAGCCTAATTCTACTACGGACCTCCAAATAATTTTTCGGATACGCTTATAAGTCCAAAATTACCATACGGAGCTATTGGAATCATCAAAACTCTATTCCGGGGTCGTTTACACATAAGTCACCATCCGGTCAACTATTTCAACTTAAGCTTCTAACATGAAATTTATTCTTCTAAGCTAACTCTGAAATACCTTAAAACCAAAACCGACAATTCACACAAGTCATAATACCTCGTAGAAAGTTATTCAAGACATCAAATAGTTGAAAGGAACGTAAATGCTCAAAACGACTGGTCGGGTCGTTACAAAGCAGATATACTTTGAACGAACCACTATCACTCTTTTTGTTCTACTCCAAACAAGAATTGTAGTTCTCTTTAGGTGTGTTGTGTAATTAGTGAGAGAAGAAAAAGAGATAAACACTAGTGAGGTATTGTATTAAGAAGAGAGAAGTGACATAATGACTAAGTTGTTGGTGTAAAGCTACATCAACCATCTTGTAAACGAGAAACTTCAAATACTGAAATAGAGCACCCTTGCAACCCAAGGGGACTGGACGTAGGATTCATATTGAATCCGAACTTTGGTATTTTTAATTCCTTCACTTTATTTCTGCATTATTTCTATTTTGTTCTTATCTCTAGTCGACTAATTGGTAAACTAGTCAACTACTTAGAATATAAAGAAGAAAAATCGACAATTCACCCCTCCCCCTTGTACTTTCAATTAATAATATCAAGTGATCAATTGATGTATGTGCAAAATGTGTCTATTGAACACAACACTAATAAGCACCAAATGCATGAAACTCAAAGCGGGTGATATGGCAACTAAGCAAATGAGACGATGACATGTGTCAATTTAGACCAAGTAATCTTAGCTGGAATATTTACCCAAATTTTCTTTTAAAAAAAGAGAAAATTAAAAAAGGGATAAAGTCCAAATTTATCCTTCTACTTTGAAATATTATTTACACTTAAACCTTAGTCATATTTTCGGGGTTATATATACCGTTAGCAAAGTATTCAAGTTTGTCCTTATTTTTAATTGTGCTCCAACGTGGCATTGGATCCTGCTGTTAAAATGCCATAACACGCCATATGTGTATATTAATTTTCGTATTTTTGAAGGAAAAAAAAGGAACCTTTTCAAAGTCTTCTTATTCGTTGCTTATACCTTCACAAGTAAATTTGTCTGCGCTTCGTGCAGTTATAAAAAATATTATTGAATATTTTTGTATAATATTTTAAAAAACAATTCAAGATAGAAAAGATAAAAATCTTCATATGTATGTCTATAAAAAATAATTTTATATATAGATAAAATCATAAGTATACATTTTTATTATAATTAGAACTTTCATGAACTACATTTCTCATTAGAAGACTTTCTTCAAGAAGAAAAAAAAAAGAATTGTCGAGGAAAGGAGAAAAGAAATTAATGGTATAGTAAAATTTGGCCGAACACACTTGAGATGTTATTCTCGTTTTTCTTCTCTCCTCTTTCTCTCTCTATCTATATATATGTGGTCATCGATACACAATTAATTCCTAGCGGCTACTAATCTTCTTATATATTCAAACCAACAAACTTGATAAATAAAAGAGAGTTTTTAAGGTAGGCTATTTCTTCTTTTAACTTTCAAATTTAATATGTGTCGTAACGGGAAGTCTATACATCTCGCAAGCTTTTAAATTAAAGTGAAACTGCATCTCCTCTCTCTCTTGTCTCTCTTTCATTCATGTTCCAATTCACGTATTAGGAACAATATAATTTCAGATTATACAATAATTTTGTACTTTATAATGTTATATAATAAGCTCATATAAATTCAAACTACCAATATAAATCATGACACTAATGCTTGAAATCCTAAGCTAGAAAAAATAATGATTTAAATTCTTCTATAATCATATATAAGATCAACCTGAAGTCCTGAATATTTGAAAATACAAATTCGATTCTTTAAGACAATGAAATCACATTGTGGTCAACTATTTTTTTAAACAATAAAGTCACAAATTTGTTAGTGTTTGGAGATTTTTCGAAAATGATTTCTTCAAAAACCAAAAATTGGTCTTTTTCAAGTTTGTAGGAAATTTTCTTTTCCACTCACAAAATTACTATGTATTTTTCAAGTAAAATGCATGTCAAAACATACTTTCGAATTCTAAAAACTATTTTTCAACTTAACTTTATATACTACCTTTTTTTTAGATCACAATTTTTATGTCCGAACGCTTACGTAGATACAGGGAAGGGAATTGAATTTGAATTTGTTTGATGAAATGACAAAACAACTCATAATTTTAATCATCTGATAGGAAAAATAAAGGTATTTTAAAGACTTAGAAATTTGATACAATGCTAACATGCTACCTTCATCTCGACCTAGATTGATCTTTGTTCTGATGATGATAAACCACCATCAATTTGCATAGTATATATATATACCCCAACACTCTTTTATATTTTTTTTTCACTCTAAAAGAGTGCCCAGAAATAGACTTTCTTCACAGCCCCTAACGACATTAGGAAGAGATTTAATCAGCTAGTGTAATAACTTCAATCGATAGAAAAATGTATTGAGACCTAAAACACAAAATACCATATGTATACGGTCAAAATCGGGCTCGTCTACGACAGGGTAGATCGGACTCGGAACATGAGGGACTGAAGATTGACCCCTAGTCCCACCGGACCATAACCCGAGGTCAGAATGTCTATCTTCGAGAACATTGAGTCTGTGATCCCGGAATCGACCCTAACCCCGAACGAGCTCGAAGAAACATTGTTAGCGTAACCAACAGAAGACCAAAATATCCGTGACATGTCGGATATTATAGCGGAAATATCGTCACATATCAATAAGGAACCGGCAATCAGCAAATCAAGAAATTTTTACCTTTTATAGAATTGTACCTAAAGTAGGACTCCCCCACTATATAAAGGGGGTCTGATAATTCGTTTAAGACATTGTAACACGCATTCTAAAGAAAATACATTATTTTTCTCTTTAAGCTCTTATTTCAGATGTGTCTTGATATCGATCGTAGTGCATCTAGTTCGAGGGTGGCTAACTTCCCAAGACTATAACTGTTCAGTTCGTGTGGTTTGAATTTACTTTAACATTATTTATTTTAATTGTAATTTAATTTATCGCTTTGTGTCAAGTTAATTCATGTATACTTAAAACTACTTACAAATGCAATTATTATCCGATTTTGAAGGTAAATAGTTTGGCGTCCACCGTGGGGCTAAGGATAATAGTGGTTATTTGATACAAATTTCCACAACACATACTACTTTACACTTGTTCTTTGAAGTGTCTCTAATTTCTGGCTAAAACTCAAAATGTCAAACTCTCAATCACCGCCCCTACATGTTGACAACGAGTCCGATCATCACGGTAAAAATAACAACATAGAGCCCGATGACGAGCTACCATCCATTGATCCCGTCGGAATTTCAATTGCAGACCCATTTGATGCTAACTTGCATGTGGCTATCGACACAAATCTGCCTATCGACCCCGAGAATAGCGTCCATGGTGGAGCTCGATCGACAACTCAAAATATACAAAATAATGGAGGATACGAGATCAATTTAAGGATGATCTTCAAAATGTTATAGGCTCAACAGGCGGCTATAGCTCAGTTACAGAACCGAAGCCGTGCACCGAGCAGAACTGAACCCGATTCGTCTCGGAAAGTCACCCGCAGGGATGAACCGGTCGCCGAGAGGTCGAATGAAAACGAAGGGACCAATCCCGAGATCATGAAAATGCTTGAAGAACTAACGAAAATGATAGAATCGGGGAAAAAGAAAATCGAAGAAAATGACAAGAAGGTGGAAACCAACAATTCCAGGGTCGACCAAATCCCCGGAGCACCGCCGATACTAAAAGGCCTGGATTCCAAGAAGTTCGTGCAAAAATATTTTCCTCTGAACGCGGCTCCAAAGCCGATCCCTAAGAAGTTACGCATGCATGAGATTCCTAAGTACAACAGATTGACCGACCCTAACGAGCATGTCACCTCCAACACATGTGCCATCAAAGGGAACGACTTGGAAGATGATGAGATCGAGTCTGTCTTGTTGAAGAAGTTCGGAGAGACCATCTCAGAGGGAGTTATGATATGGTATCACAACTTACCTCCTAACTCTATTGACTCATTTGCTATGCTTGCAGATTCTTTTGTGAAAGCATACGTCGGGGCTATCAAGGTCGAGACCAGGAAGTCGGACCTTTGCAAAGTAAAACAGAAGGATAATGAGATGCTCAGAGAGTTCGTGTCCCAGTTTTAAATAGAACTAATGGATCTATCACCGGTCGCTGATGTTTGGGCCGTTCAAGCTTTCACCCAAGTACTCAATGTTTGAAGCTCGGTAGCTTCACAACAGTTGAAACAAATCTGATAGAATATCTGGCTGTTACTTGGGCCGACGTGCACAACCGGTATCAGTCAAAAATCAGAGTCGAAGATGATCAACTTGGGGGCCCTTACGGGTTCGTATATCCCGTCAGAACCATAGACAGAGTCAAGAGAGACACTAACCGCGAACCGAGACCGATATCAGTCGTACAATAGAGACCGAAGAAGCAGTAGGTCCTGGTGAAATTCTATGCAAAATGATCGAGGTCAGAGCAACCGGGGACTCATGAGCAAGAGCGGTTTCGACAGGCCTATCGGGCCTAAAGAAGCACCAAGGTTATCTGAATACAACTTTAACGTCGATGTTGCTGCCATCGTATCAACTATCAGACGCATCAAGGACACCAAATGGCCTCGACCTCTACAATTCGATCCAGCTAAAAGGGATCCTAACCAGCTGTGCAAATATCATGGCACTCACGGCCACAAAATAGAGGATTGCCGACAGTTGAGAGAGGAAGTAGCCCAATTATTCAACAACAGGCACCTTCGGGAATTCCTGAGCAACCGGGCCAAGAATCATTTCAGAAATAGGGATTTTAGTAAATAGACCGAACAAGAAGAACCTCAATATGTCATTAAGATGATCATCGGTGGGGTCAATGTCCCTCAAGGGCCGATGTTGAAGCGCACCAAAGTATCCATCATAAGGGAAAAACAGACTCAAGATTACATACCAGAAGGAACTTTGTCTTTCAACGACGAGGACGCAGAAGAGATCATGCAGGCATACAATGATGCACTGGTAATATCGGTGCTCATAAATAAATTTCGAGTTAAGCGTGTGTTAATTGATCCAGGTAGCTCGACCAACATCATCTGATTGAGAGTTGTAGAGCAGCTCGGTCTACAAGATCAAATCGTGCCTGCAGTCCGAGTTCTAAACTGATTCAACATGGCCTGTGGAACCACTAAAGGGGAGATAACATTACCAGTTAATGCCGTCGGGACCATCTAGGAGGCCAAGTTTTACGTGATCGAAGGAGACATGAGGTACAACGCTCTGTTCAGAATGCCATGGATCCACAACATGAGGGAAGTGCCCTTGACTCTTCACCAAGTGTTAAAATTCCCAACACCTGGAAGGATTAAAACAATCTACGGAGAAAACCCAGCTGTAAAGGAAATATTTGCGGTTGAAGAGGTGATTCAGATATCCACACTTGCAACGTCAAAGGAACCGATTTTGATCGCAAAGCAAGAGGCTAAATAGCAATTATCGACACCGGCCACGACCCAATCGGAGAAGCAGGGAACTGATGAAGACGATGATTATGGGGTTCCCAGACTATTTATAGTCCCCGATAATTCCGACGCAACTAAATCAATGGTCGAGGAGTTGGAACGGGTTATATTGATCGAGCATCTACCCGATCGGAATGTATACCTGGGCACGGGGTTAAGTTCCGAGCTCAAGAAAAAACTCATTTAATTTCTTATAGCTAATATAGATTTTTTTTTCTTGGTCCCATCTTGATATGACAAGGATCCCGCTAGAGATAACCACTCACAAGCTAAGCTTAGACCCGAAATTCCACCCGGTCAAGCAGAAGAGGACACCCCAATCTGAGGTCAAACATGCTTTTATCAAGGATGAGGTATCTAAACTGCTTAAAATAGGGTCCGTTCGGGAGGTTAAATACCCAGATTGGTTAGCAAATATAGTGGTAGTCCCTAAAAAGGGAATAAATTAAGAATGTGTGTAGACTATAAGGATTTGAATAAGGCATGTCCCAAGGACTCCTTCCCTTTGCCCAACATCGATCGCATGATCGATGCCATGGCCGGCCACGAGTTTCTTAGTTTTCTCGACGCCTACTCCGGGTACAACCAAATATGAATGAACCCGGATGATCAGGAAAAAACCTCCTTCATTACTAAGTACGACACATACTGCTATAACGTGATGCCATTCGGATTAAAAAATGTTGGTGCCACTTATCAACGCCTAGTAAACCGGGTGTTTGAGGAACAAATAGGAAAATCAATGGACGTTTACATTGACGATATGTTGGCCAAGTCCCTACGAGCAGAGGACCATTTAAAACATTTACAGAAAAATTTCAGCATATTGAAGAAGTACAATATGAAGCTGGACCCAGAGAAATGCACGTTTGGAGTCGGATCAGGTACATTCCTCGGATTCATGGTATCCAATCGAGGAATCGAGATCAACCCCGACAATATCAAAGCTATCGAGTATATCATGGTTGTAGACAATGTGAAGGCCGTGCAAATATTAACCGGACGTATAGCAGCCCTGGGGCGATTCATCTCGAGGTCCTCCGATAAGAGCCAGCGATTATTCCATCTACTGAAGAAGAAGAATAACTTCTCATGGACCCCGGAGTGCCAACGGGCCTTACTACTTCACACACCGAAGGTAGACGAACAATTATACATGTACTTGGCGGTATCAGAGATAGCGGTAAGTGGAGTCCTGGTCCGGGAAGAGCAAGGTACGTAATTTCCAATTTTCTATGTTAGCCGGACTCTAGGTGAGGCCGAAACTCAGTACCCTCACCTAGAAAAATTGGCGCTCGCTTTGTTAATCGCCTCTAGGAAGCTGAAACCATATTTTCAATGTCATCCTATATGTGTTGTGACTACTTACCTGTTGCAAAATATAATGCATAAACCCGAACTCTCGGGTTGATTGGCATCAGCGGGTACGATATTTAATATCGATCCCAGACAACCATTAAATCTCAAATTTTGGTAGATTTAGTGGCCGACTAT
This sequence comes from Nicotiana otophora, assembly GCA_000715115.1. Classification (NCBI taxonomy): domain Eukaryota; kingdom Viridiplantae; phylum Streptophyta; class Magnoliopsida; order Solanales; family Solanaceae; genus Nicotiana; species Nicotiana otophora. The sequence continues at coordinate 57,185 of AWOL01S0031319.1, forward strand.
ACGCCGGTCCTAATACCAGAGGTCGAAAGAGAGTTGTTGGTGAACTCGGGGATGTCTTCGGGGATCAAGACCCTATTTACGGACGACGCCTAGAACGCAAAGGGGGCCGGACTTGGCATCGTATTGAAGCCACCAACATGCAATGTAGTTAGGAAATATATTAGGACTGTGAAATTGACTAACAACGAGGCTGAATATGAAGTCATGATTGCAGGTCTCGAACTAGCCAAAAGCTTGGGGGCGGAGGTGATCGAAGCTAAGTGTGACTCCCTCCTCGTGGTGAACCAAGTTAATGGGACATTCGAGGTAAGAAAAGAACGAATGTAAAGATACCTAGTTAAGTTGCAGGTAACATTACATCGGTTCAAGGAGTGGACTTTGCAACACATACCTCCGGATCAAAACAGCGAAGCCGATGCCCTTGCTAATTTAGGGTCGTCGGTCGAGGACGGTGAACTCAACTCGGGGGTAGTCGTACAACTCATGAGATTGGTAGTGGAAGAGGGTCACACCGAGATAAACTCTACAAGCCTAGCTTGGGATTGGAGGAACAAATATATAGAATATCTGAAAATCAGAAAACTGCCCTCGGATCCAAAAGAATCGAGGGCCCTGCATACGAAGGTAGCCCGATTTAGCTTCTCCAAAGACAGAACATTGTTCTGAAGAACGTTCGATGGCCTACTAGCGATATGTCTAGGGCAAGGAGATACTGAATACGTTCTGACGGAAGTTCACGAGGGCACCTTCGGAAATCATTCAAGCATCGAATCACTAGTTTGAAAGGTAATCAGAGTCGGCTATTATTAGATTGACATGGAAAAGGATGCAAAGGAGTTCATACAAAAATGTGATGAATGGCCAAAGACATGCTTCGATGATTCATCAACCCAGGGAGCTGCTGCATTCGATTTTGTCACCATGGCCGTTCATGAAGTGGGGAATGGACATCGTTGGCCCCCTTCCATAGGCACCCGGTAAGGCTTAATTTATATTGTTTATGACTGACTATTTTTCTAAGTGGGTGGAAGCCCGGGCATACGAGAAGGTCAGGGAAAAAGAAGTCATCGATTTCATTTGGGACCACATCATATGCCGGTTCGGAATGCCGGCTGAGATCGTGTGCGACAACGGGAAACAATTCATCTGTATCAAAGAAAGAAAGTTTCTTGAAGACCATAAGATCAAAAATATCCTATCAACACCCCACCACCCTAGTGGGTATGGACAAGCAGAATCGACCAACAAGATCATACTCCAAAACCACAAAAAGAGGTTAACCGATGCCAAAGGAAAATGGAAGGAAATCCTGTACAAAGTTCTATGGACGTACCGTACGACCTCGAAGTTCAGTACCGAGGCCACCCCATTTTTGCTGGTTTACGGCGCTGAAGCTCTAATACCGGTCGAAGTCAGAGAACCAAGTATCAGGTTCCGATACGCAACCAAGGATTTAAATGATGAGGACATGAGTACGAGCCTGGAGCTATTGGATGAAAGGCGTGAAGCTGCCCTTGTCCGGTTAGCCGCCCAAAAATAGTGGATCGAGAGATATTATAATCGAAGGGACAACCTTCGACACTTTAGTGTCGGGGACTTAGTGTTAAGAAGGGTCACACTAATCACCCGGAATCCGAACGAGGGGAAGCTGGGGCCAAACTGGGAGGGGCCATATCAAATTATCGAGATCACCGAAAAAAGGATCGTACAAACTCGGAGAAATGAACGGTGAACGGCTACCAAATAACTGGAACGTAACTCACTTGAAGCGATACTACTGCTAAAGTACGACCCCATTCATTCCTTTTACTTATTTTTGAACTAACAGTTACAGGTGACCAACAAGGAACGGTATAAATTTTAGGTCTGAAAGCACGCGTTGCACTCTTTTTTTCTTGGACCGGTTTTGTCCCAAATGGGTTTTCCGACAAGGTTTTTAACGAGGCAACAATGGATCGTGCTAACTTAGAATCGAAAGCAAATCATAAATCAATGTCAAAGATCACATCAACAGTATCCGAGGCTTCTCTATGATCAACCTCAGACAGTGGGGGCATTACCCTCGGATAACGAACTTTAGCAAGGAAAGAGACTTTGTGATCGAACGGTTTCAGCTCGGTCGATAGAATTTACTGTAAGGGCCAAATCAAATGAACCATGCCCGCATAGACTGCTCGAGCCCTGGCAAAAAGCTTGTACACATATGTAACAATCACGCACAAGAATAAAAAGAAGTTTTTACCTTGCGGATACATATCTTATCCCTTAACATTTTTCTTTTTGTATTTCTTAAGGAATTTCCTACATCCGATCCCCTAAAGTTATCGATCCCAAGGGCCGCCTTAATCTGAGTTCAAACGATCATTCCCACTCGGGGACTGCCGTTCGAAGACAAACTCAGACGGTTCGGGCTATCAGAGCTCGGGGGCACAAGACCTATTAGACAACGCCCGAATTTTGAAGGCTATAGCCATCTCCATTCGGGGACTGTTATCTTAGGCAAGCCCGGATAACCCGGGATGACAAGCCCATTGGGAAGCACCCAAACTAAATAGGCTGCGGCCATATTATAATGGCTCGTAGACGTCCGAGACCCGTAATAAAAAATAAAGCCTTCAAAATTTCTTAACCGGTTCTAAAGTCTACCCTCGGCAAACTATAATCTCAAAAAAATTATAAGCAATTTGGGGGGAAATTTTCGGTCATACCGAACCCCTATGATGCCTTAAATAAAATAATATTGTTGGCAAGGCCCGTTCAAACCTCCGAACATAACCTAACTATTTCATGCTAAGGCATTTCAATCTTTGCAAAAACCCGAGCATGAATTTCCTTGAGGGCCTCCGTTCGGGATTGCAGCTTCGCGTGCTCGACGATATCCTTCACTCGATCCTGGGCTACCTCGGCGTTGGCCTTATATTGGGCCACCATCTCGTCAGCATCGGCTTTAACCACCACGGCTACCGACTTGGCCGTTTCAAGCTCCTTGACCAGAGTTTCTCGATCAAAGACGTCCGAACTTAGCTGAGACTGGAGCTTCTCAATCTTTTTGGCCTGCACCACGGCCTTTTCCTTTGCCGCCCGAAGCTGGACCTCAACCGAAGCTAATTGCACCCGGGCAGTTTCCTTTTCCAAGTCAAGCGGTCCATTTTGCTTTTCCATTCTTCGGCCTCGACCTTTATCACGTCCATCTCTTCCCGAAGTTGGTCAATCCGATCAAGATTTTGTTGGACCTGCGGGTTTGGAGCGTTAGTCACCGAGTCTAGCTCATCGTTACTAATCTAAAATACTTTTACCTTTTCCACTAGGTCGGCGTGCTCATTTCGAGTCGCCTCTAGCTCAGCACGGAGGTTCTTAACCTTCCCCTAACGTTGCTCGCTGAGAAGTTTGTAAGTATCTCTCTTCTCAGTGAACCCTCCAATCTCGGCCTCATACTGGTTTAGCTCTTCTCGATATCGGAGAAAAGTCTCGTAATGAAGCATCGAGGCCTACAAATACAAATAAAAAAGTTATGATTATCTACAAATTATTCTAAGTACTAATTAGAAGTCATGAAGAGGCATCTAAAGTTATCCGGTTTAACCCATGTTGTGCTTCGTTTATCTTGGCTTGGTCTTCCACGGTCACCAAGCACCGAAGGTAACTGGCCACCCCTACGGGGGCACAGAAGACCGAGCATCCTCCGAAATAGAGATAATGATCGATCGCTTCCGGTCAAGATTCACACTCGGAGCTGGGAACCAGTTGACTAGTTTCGGATTTGAGGAAGGCCCGCTTGCTCCTGAAGATGGACTCTTCCTCGGCACCTCTAAGTCACCCAATCCGGTGACGTCCTTTGTGGTAGTAGAATCCACGCCATCAAAACATCTGCGGAGGGTGTCTTCCGCTCCTTGGGCCCCCTCGTTGGGATGTCCTTTCATCATCTGAGCCTCGTTATACATGGACTTTGTGAACGAAGGCGACTCAGAGAGGTCTATCACACCGAGTGCATCCTTCAGGGCATTGCCCTAGGAAGCCCCAGCCATGACCTCCTTGTCGGCCTCTCTAACTTGAGGCAAAACGTCCTTGCCTTTCTCTGGTTCGGAAGCCTCGGCCACGGACCCCTCATCGACCTCCCCAAATTAAGGCAATTCAGTTTCGCCTCTCTCTAGTTCGGAGGCCCCTTGCCCCTCGTGCGACGACTCTCGGGCCACCAGATCAAACTATTCTTCTTCTTCGGACTCGTCCCTCAACCGGTGGAGTGAGTCCGATGAGATCGCTCGGGCGCTGGTGCTTTCTTTGGATTTGCGCACCAGCCTTCTCCTTGGTCTCTTCTTTTCTGAGTTCGGAGAATTCAGAGACATTTTCCTTTTCTTCTCATCACCCTGTCTCGGAGCAGAGGACTCGGCGTGGCAATCCTCTTCACCGGATGGAGGCCTCTGTGTGATGTCCTTGGATAAACCTACAAAGGGAAACGAAACAAGCAAGAATTTAGCGACACAAAAGAGACCCAATTATTAGTCACTCGGAAAAGGAATATCACCATGAGAACAGGCCTCCCACCGGGCCTTCGAGAGTTTGCGGCATGCGCGCTCAGAATATAGCCTTTGTGACACGATGCCTTCAACCCACTCCTTGAGTTGAGGGACTGCATTTGGGACCCGAGCAACACCTGCACCACCACAAAGCACCGATAAAAAAATAAAAAAGGGATGTTCGGTACACTAAGCTCCCGCTATGCGCGGGGTCAGGGGAAGGTCCGGACCACAAGGAAAAAAGAAGGAAAAAAGAGAAATAAAATTTTTAAAAATGAGGTTTTACTTACGTTATATTCCACTTCTCGAGTAACGGCAGGTGCTCTGCTGGGATCAAGTCCGAGGTCCTCACTCTGACAAAATAACCTAGCCAGCCTTGATCCCGATCTTCATCGATACTCGAGAACGTGGCTTTACTAACCCGACGTGCGAGCTTGATCAGTCCTCCCGAAAGGGTCGGGGACTGTATAGGCGCATGAGGTGGTTGACGGTGAACGAGCATCCATCGATCTTGCTCACAGAGAACTGAAGAAGGATCACGATCCTCTAGAAAAAAGGGTGAATTTGACCGAGGCATACCTCGTATTTTTTGCAGAAGTCGATGATGACCGGATCCAATGGACCCAGCGTAAAAGAATAAGTGTAAACACTTAAGTATCCCTCGACGTGGGTGGTGATATCTTCATCGGGTTTGGGAACCACAACGTGCTTGTCAACCCAATTGTAATCCTTCTTGATCGTGGGGAGGATTTATTGAGTGATCGAGCATACGTATCTCGAGAACTCCTCACACCGGCCTGGTACGGAGGAAGGTTTTTCAACCTTGAAATCGACGATTACTGAGCATCCACCAGGGATGAACGTGTTCAAGGGGGGTTTCCGCTACTGGTTCGTCGACAGCGGTACGCGGAACAGTCTCATTGACAACCGCCCGTGATGTAGAAGGAGTTTCTTTTTGGGGAACGGTTTTTGAAGTCTTTGCCATTTCTTTTAAAATGGAGGGAAAAAAGGAAAAAGAGGAAGTTAAAGGAGTACACTTGATGGTTTGGGATGGAGACGAGCAAAAGTTCTCACAAAAGATCTCACAAAACCAGGATATAAGTGCCAAAAAGTATAGAGATTTCTAAGGAACAAGGGTAGAGGGTTTGGATGTAAAGTTTGAATGAATAAAGAAAGGGGTACTTATAGTTTTCAAACAACGGTTCGCATCCAGGAGTGGCCGACCGGTAATTGACAAGCATTTAATACCATTAAGACTTGACTGATGTGACGTTTCATTTATTTTGTCGTTTCTGTCGCAGGGTATCGAAGTGAGATTCGGAAGCTCATATCGTTTCTCGTCGTCTACATTCCGAAAAATGAGGGGACTATCTGTATACAGTCGAAATCGGGCTCGTCTACGACATGGTAGATCGGGGCTCGAAACATGAGGGACTGAAGATCGATCCCAAGTCCCACCGGACTAGAACCCGAGGTTAGAATGCCTGTCTTCGAGATCATTGAGTATGTGATCCCGGAATCGACCCTGACCCCGAACGAGCTCGAAGAAACATTGATAGCGTAACCAACAGAAGACCAAAATATATATGACCGATCGGATATTATGGCGGGAGTCTCGACACGTATCAATAAGGAATCAACAATCAACAAATCAAGAGATTTTTACCTTTTATAGAATTGTACCTAAAGTAGGACTCCCCCACTATACAAAGGGGGTCTAATAATTCATTTAAGACATTGTAACACACATTCCAAAGCAATACATTATTTCTCTCTTTAAGTTCTTATTTAAGATGTATCTTGATACCGGTCGTAGTACATCTAGTTCGAGGGTGGCTAACCTCCCAAGACTGTAACTGTTCAATTCGTGTGGTTTGAATTTACTTTATCATTGTTTATTTCAATTACAATTTAATTTATCGTTTTGTATCAAGTTAATTTACGTATACTTAAAATCACTTATAAATTTAATTGTTATCCGATTTTGAGGATAAATACCGAGTTTTATTTTGCATATCTTAAGTTTATTTTATTTGAGTTGT
>AWOL01S0031323.1:2139-59394 GCA_000715115.1 Nicotiana otophora
TCTACTATTGTAACGACCCGACCAGTCGTTTCGAGAGTTGTACCCCCGTTCCCCCAATTACTGCTCCATTTGTGCTGGATAGCTGTCATATGACTTATCGGGTTAGTTGGTTCGGGTCCGGAGAGATTTCGGAATAAAATGAGACACTTAGTCTCATAATAGAAAGCTTAAGTTGGAAAAGTCGACCGGTGACTTATGTGTAAACGACCCTAGATTTGAATTTTGATATTCTATTAGCTCCATCGGGGGATTTTGGACTTAGGGACGCGTCCGAATTGTGATTTGGAGGTCCGTAGTAGAATTAAGCTTGAAATGGCGAAACTTGGAATTTTGAAAAGTTTGACCGGGAGTGGACTTTCTGATATCGAGGTCGGATTGGATTTTCAGAAATTGGAGTAGGTTCGTGGTGTCATTTGTGACTTGTGTGCAAAATTTGAGGTCAATCAGACGTGATTTGANCATCCTGAATAGCAAATAAGCCAGAAATTACTCAAACATTGTTTAAATCCAATCCTTGTGGAGACAATATTTTACTCTACTATTGTAACGACCCGACCAGTCGTTTCGAGAGTTGTACCCCCGTTCCCCCAATTACTGCTCCATTTGTGCTGGATAGCTGTCATATGACTTATCGGGTTAGTTGGTTCGGGTCCGGAGAGATTTCGGAATAAAATGAGACACTTAGTCTCATAATAGAAAGCTTAAGTTGGAAAAGTCGACCGGTGACTTATGTGTAAACGACCCTAGATTTGAATTTTGATATTCTATTAGCTCCATCGGGGGATTTTGGACTTAGGGGCGCGTCCGAATTGTGATTTGGAGGTCCGTAGTAGAATTAAGCTTGAAATGGCGAAACTTGGAATTTTGGAAAGTTTGACCGGGAGTGGACTTTCTGATATCGAGGTCGGATTGGATTTTCAGAAATTGGAGTAGGTTCGTGGTGTCATTTGTGACTTGTGTGCAAAATTTGAGGTCAATCGGACGTGATTTGATAGGTTTCGACGTCGTTTGTAGAATTTGAAAATTTTCAAAGTTCATTAGGCTTGAATTGGGGTGCGACTCGTATTTTTGATGTTATTTGAGGTGATTTAAAGTCTCGAATAAGTTCGTATGATGTTTTAAGACTTGTTGGTATGTTTGGTTTAGGTCTCGGGGGCCTCGGATTGAATTCGGGTGGTTAACGGACCAAGGTTTGAAGTTGAAGAATTGCTGAAGATTTACAACTGCTGGTGTAATCGCACATGCGGATTGGGAACCGCAGGTGCGAGCCCGCATAAGTGGGAAGGGAGCCGCAGAAGCGGTCCAGGAAGGAAGTTGCAGAGGTCACGGGTGCGAGGTCCTTTCCGCACCTGCGAGGCCGCAGATGCGGCGAAGAGGGCGCAGAAGCTGGGTGTGAAGGGGTTGAGGGATGTAGGTTGCTTCCGCAGAAGCGGATCATGGGCTGCAGAACCGCCTCCGCAGGTGCGAGACCTGGAGCATAGGTGCAAACCCAGGTGAGTTAAGTGACTTCCGCAGGTGCGGAGTTTTCATCGCAAAAGCAGGACCGCAGAAGCAGATTTTGGACCGCAGGTGCGGTTTGACTGGGCAGAATATATAAACATAAGGGCTCACGATTTTCTTCATTTTTCTAACATTTTGAGCTCGGATTTTGGAGGATTTTGAGAGACATTTCAAGGGGATTCTTGAGGTAGGTTTCTTGAGTTCATTCTTCTTCAATAATTATGTTTTCCCACTGATATTCCGCTTAGTTGGTGTGTTTTTGAGGTGTAATTTGGGGGTTTGAGGCTAGGGATTTGGAGAGTTGATTTTGGGGATTTGAACGATCAATTGGTGTCGGATTTTGATGAATTTGGTATGACTAGACTCGTGAGTGAATGAGCTTAAGAATTTTGTGAGTTTTGTTGGATTCCAAGACGTGGGCCCTGGGGGGAGGGGGCAGTTTTGAACCAATTTCAGATTTTGAGTTATAGCTTAGTAATTTCTTGTAGAATTGATTCCTTCAGCCCGTGTTGATTGTATTGTACTGTTTGTGGCTAGCTTCGGGTCAATTGGAGGTCGATTTGCGAAGCAAAGGCATATTGAAGTAGGGATTTGCTCAGATTAAGGTAAGTAAAACTTCTAAATTTGGTTCTGAGGGTTTGAAACCCCGAACTTATGTGTTATGTGATTGGTATTGAGGTGACGCACATGCCAAGTGACGGGCGTGCGGGCATGCACCGTGAGAATTGATACCTGGTCGATTCCATGGCACTATCTAGTAGTTCTATCTTGTTGATATCTGTGTTTTCATCATGTGATAAAGTAATTGAGTTGTCACTTATGCTAGATATCATGTTTAGGATTTATGCCGGAACTCAGTCATATTCATTCATTTCATATCATATCTTAGTCTCTGTTGTAATTTATTGATACATAATATCATTGTTTTTGGGCTAGTCTCATGACATTGTGTGCCCGTGAGAGAGAGACTAGAGAGGTTGATGACTGAGTTAGGACGAGGGCTTGAATATGAGTGACATTTATGGGATCGGGCTGCATGCCGCAGCGGTTATACTGATTTATGATAGCGCTTGGGCTGAAGGAGCCCCTCCGAAGTCTGCACACACCCCAGTGAGCGCGGTTAATATTATTGAGGGATAGATCTTCCCTGGACATGGATCTTGTCCGAAGCATTATATACCCCTAGATGGATCTTCTCCATGGGCTGGATTGGCCCTACTCGGTACTGGATGACTGGTGGTCAGTGATGTATATATTCCAGGATAGATCTTTCCCGGTCCGTATGGGCCATATACAGTACCGAGTGATTGAGCATTTGAGAGTGTGAGCACATGAGGCTGCCAGCATGGTGCGTCACATACAGCATGTGCATTGGCATTGTAGAAGTAGAGGAGTTATATTCTTCATATCATTCAGATTTGATCCATTTTACTATTTTGAGATATCTATCGAACTTGAAAGCATGTCTACGTTTCTGCAATGTTATTTTCTATATTGAACTGTGCTAGTTGAGTTCGTCACTACTTTCAGTCCAAAGTTTGGTTTTGTTACTTATTGAGTTAGTTGTACTTACGATACTCCCTGCACCACGTGTGCAGATTCATGTACTTCCGGTTACAGCGGCTGCTGAGTGAGGAGTCGAGATATCAGATATTATCGAGGTAGTTGCATGGCGTTCGTAGACCTTGACTTTCCTTTATTATCTTTATTTGTATTTTAGTTCTTATTCCTCAGACATTGTAGTAGGCTGTATCCTGGTATAGAGGCTCATGTACTCGGTGACACCCCGATTTTGGGAGAGATTTCTATTGCGTTATGGTTGTATTTCAGTTTTTAAGTGGTTTTCTTAAATATTAACTGCTTCCATTTTATTTTCAAAGTTTTTACTTGGTTGAACTGGTTGAGTAGTTGGCTTGCCTACTTCCACGATAGGCGTCATCACGGCGGTTGGTTTTGGGTTGTGAAAAGTTGGTATCAGAGCCTAGGTTACATAGGTCTCACGAGTCATGAGTAGGTTTAGTAGAGTCTCACGGATCGGTACGGAGACGTCTGTACTTATCTTCGAGAGGCTGCCGAATCCTTAGGAAATTTCACATTCTTTTATTCATGTTGTGCGGATTTGCTAATTCCTGTAACTAAACTTCTGTTATTCTATTCTCTCACAGATGGTGAGGACACGTACTACTGGGCAGGATAGACAGCCACCGGTAACACCAGCTAGGGCCGCGAGAGGCCGAGGTTGCAGTAGAGGCCGCGGTAGGGGTAGGGGTGCAGCTCGTACATCAGTTAAGGCAGCACCTACAGATCTACCAGTCGCTCTAGCTCAGAAGCGGGTACCCAATACAGTTGAGCCAGTGGGGCCAGCTCAGGCACCAGCTGTGCCTATTGTGATTCCAGGCCTTCAGGAGACTTTGACCCAGATATTGACAGTTTGCACTAGCCTTGCTCAGGTGGTTTCGGCTCAGGCCGGGGGAGGTACTCATACCCCTATTGCTCGTACTCCAGAGAAGGTAGTGCAGGGACTTCAGATACTGGGGGCACTACCAGCCCAGCCGGTTGCAGTTGTTTAGGCCCCGGTGGTCCCCGTTATGATTGATGATAAGCAGAGGAGGATTGAGAGATTTGGGAGGCTTCGACTTCTATCATTTAGCGGTGCTGAGTCAGATGATGCTTAGGGCTCTCTGGATAGGTGCAAGCGGATGCTTCAGACAACGGGTATTCTGGAGACCAGTGGGGTCTGGTTCACTACGTTTCAATTTTTTGGGGCTGCCTTCCGATGGTAGGAGGCTTATGAGAGGTGCAGGCCAGTTGGTGCAGCACCACTTATATGGCAGGAGTTCTCCGTTCTCTTTTTGGAGAAGTTTGTGCCACAGTCTCGCAGAGAGGAGCTGCGCAGACAGCTTGAGTAGCTTTGTCAGGATGGCATGTCTGTGATGCAGTACGAGATGAGGTTTTCTGAGTTGGCTCGTCAAGAAGTTTGGCTAGTTCCCACTGATAGGGAGAGGATTCAGAGGTTCATCGATGGCCTCACATATAAGTTGTGGTTGCTTATGACTAAGGAGAGGGTATCTGGTGCTACTTTTGATGAGGTTGTCGATATTGCTCGACAGATAGAGATGGTCCGCAGCTAGGAGCGGGTTAAAAGGGAGGCCAAGAGGCCTCGTGGGTCAGGAGGTTTTAGTGGTGTTCCTTTAGAGGTCAGTTCTACCACGGTAGGGATCGTCCTTATAGGTATTCTCAGACGGCTCGTCCCGTTCACCATGGTGCATCATCCGACCATGGTTCATACAGTACACATCGGAGCCAGTCATCTCTTAGTGCCCTTCCAGCTCAGAGTTCATCCCATGCACCTTCCGTTCAGGGCTCATCGGCTTCGGGTTCTTCTAGCGAGTATTCTGGTGCTCGGGGCTCCCTCTAGTCCCCACTATCATTCGCAGGGAGGGGTTGTTTCGAGTGTGGAGATATGGGCCACATCAAGAGGTATTGTCCCCGCCTTACGGGAGGTCCAGTTCAGCAGAGGAGCCAGCCTACTACTTCAGCACCTGTTACTTCACCTCCCGCTTAGCTAGCTAGGGGTATCCCTAGAGGGGGAGGCCGATCAGGTGGTGGTCAGGACCGATTCTATGTTATTCCTGCCAGACCAGATGTTGTTGCTTTAGACGCAGTGAGCACAAATATTGTCTCAGTTTTCCACAGAGAGGCCTATGTACTATGTAACCCTGGTTCAACTTATTCATATGTCTCATCATATTTTGCTCATTATCTGGATATGCCCTATGAGTCCTTAGTTTCATCCGTTCATGTCTCTACGCCGGTGGGTGATACTATCATTATGGACCGTGTATATTGGTCGTGTGTAGTGACTATTGGAAGTCTGGATACTAGAGTTGATCTTTTGTTGCTTAGTATGGTTGATTTTGACGTGATCTTGGGTATGGATTGGTTGTCTCCCTATCATGCTGTTCTAAATTGTCACGCTAAGACTGTGACGTTGGCGATGCCGGGTTGCCGAGGATTGAGTGGAGGGGTTCTCCAGACTATGTTCCCAGTAGAGACATTTCATATTTGAAGGCCCAGCGGATGGTTGGGAAGGGTTGTTTATCTTATTCGGCCTCTGTGAGGGATGTTAGTGCTGATGCTCCTACTATTGATTCTGTTCCGGTGGTGCGGGAGTTTCCCGATGTGTTTCCTGCAGACTTGCCGGGCATACCGCCCGATAGGGATATTGACTTCGGTAATGACTTGGTGCCAGGCACTCAGCCTATTTCTATTCCACCATATCGCATGGCACCAACTGAGTTGAAGGAATTGAAGGAGCAGCTTCAGGAACTCTTTGATAAGGGGTTTATTAGGCCTAGTGTGTCACTTTGGGGTGCACCGGTGTTGTTTTTGAAGAAGAAGGATGGAACTATGAGAATGTGCATTGATTATAGACAGTTTAATAAAGTCACAATCAAGAACAAATATCCTTTGTTGCGTATTGATGACCTATTTGACCAACTTCAGGGAGCGAGGGTGTTCTCCAAGATTGATTTGAGGTCTGGGTATCACCAGTTGAAGATTCGGGACTCGGATATTCTAAAGACAACTTTTAGGACCCGTTATGGTCATTATGAGTTCCTTGTGATGTCTTTTGGGCTGACCAACGCCTCAACATCATTCATGTATCAGATGAACAGTGTGTTTTAGCCTTATCTTGACTCGTTTGTTATAGTGTTCATTCATGATATCCTGGTGTGCTCTTGTAGCCGGGAGGAGCATGCCCAGTATTTGAGGATTATGTTGCAGCGGTTGAGAGAGGAGAAACTTTATGCCATGTTCTCCAAGTGTGAGTTTTGGCTCAGCTCAGTGTCATTCTTGGGACACGTGGTGTCCAGTGAGGGTATTCAGGTGGATCCAAAGAAGATAGAGGTGGTTCAGAGTTGGCCCAGGCCATCCTCAGCTATAGAGATTCAGAGTTTTCTTGGCTTGGCCGGTTATTATCATCGCTTCGTGGAGGGCTTCTCGTCTATTACATTGCCCTTGACAAATTGACCCAAAAGAGTGCTCCTTTTAGGTGGTCGGATGAGTGTGAGGAGAGCTTTCAGAAGCTCAAGACTGCCTTGACCACAGCTCCAGTTCTAGTTTTGCCATTAGCTTCAGGCTCTTATATAGTGTATTGTGATGCTTCTCAGATCGGCATTGGGTGTGTGTTGATGCAGGAGGGTAGAGTGATCACTTATACTTCACGTCAGTTGAAGCCTCACGATAGGAACTACCTTGTTCATGATGTGGAGTTAGCTGCCATCGTTCATGCATTAAAGATTTGGAGGCATTATCTCTACGATGTGTCTTGTGAGGTGTTTACGGATCATCGGAGTCTCCAGCACTTGTTCAAACAAGAGGATCTAAATTTGAGTCAGCAGAGATGGTTGGAGCTGCTAAAGGACTATGATATCACCATTCTGTATCATCCCGGGAAGGCCAATGTGGTGGCCGATGCCTTGAGTAGGAAGGCAGAGAGTATGGATAGTCTCGCATTTATTCTCGTTGGGCAGAGACCTCTTGCAGTTGATGTTCAGGCTTTGGCCAACCAGTTCGTGAGATTGGATATTTCGGAGCCCAGTCGGGTTTTAGCTTGTGTGGTTTCTCGTTCTTCCTTATATGATTGCATCAGATAGCGCCAGTATGATGATCCCCATTTGCCTGTCCTTAAGGACACGCTTCAGCACGATGATGCCAAAGATGTGACTATTGGGGATGATAGGGTATTGAGGATGCAGGGTCGGATTTGTGTGCCAAATGTGTATGGGCTACGTGAGTTGATTCTTGAGGAGGCCCACAGTTCGCGGTATTCCATTCATCGGGTGCCGTGAAGATGTATCAGGACTTGAGGCAGCACTATTGGTGGAGGAAAATAAAGAATGATATAGTGGGGTTTGCAGCTCGGTGCCTTAACTGTCAGCAGGTGAAGTATGAGCATCAGAGACCAGGTGGATTGCTTCAGAGGTTAGACATTCCAGAGTGGAAGTGGGAGCGGATCACCATGGATTTTGTAGTTGGGCTCCCACGGACTTCGAGGAAGTTCGATGCTATTTGGGTGATTGTGGATCTGCTGACCAAGTCTGCGTACTTCATTCCAGTTGGTACTACCTATTCTTCAAAGCGGTTGGCTGAGATTTACATCCGGGAGATGATTCGCCTTTACGGTGTGCCAGTGTCCATCATTTCAGATCAAGGCACGCAGTTTACATCACAGTTCTGGAGAGCAGTACAACAAGAGTTAGGTACCCAGGTTGAGTTGAGCACAGCATTTCACCCTCAGATGGACGGACAGTCCGAGCGCACTATTCAGATATTGGAGGACATGCTACGCGCTTATGTCATTGATTTTGGGGGTTCTTGGGATCAATTTCTGCCACTCGCGGAGTTTTCCTACAACAACAGCTACCAGTCGAGCATTCAGATGGATCTGTATGAGGCTTTGTATGGGAGACGGTGTAGATCTCTGATGGGTTGGTTCAAGCCGGGGGAGGCTAGGCTATTGGGTACTGACTTGGTCCAAGATGCATTGGACAAGGTTAAATTGATTCAGGAGCGGCTTTGAACAATGCAGTCCAGACAAAAGAGTTATGCCGATAAGAATTCTACTATTTTCACTATTGGTTGTAAATTTGTGATCCTTCTGTTGTTGGTCTTATATAGATATTCTTTCTATTGTTAGTTTTAAGTTATATCATGCACAAGTTTACATGTCTGGTAGGTATCTTGACCTAGCCTCGTCACTACTCTACCGAGGTTAGGCTTGATATTTAGTGGGTACCGTTGTAGTGTACTCATGCTACGGTTCTGTACATTTTTGTACAAATCCAAGTACATATGATCGAGTTGGTTCGAGACTTATATCTGTACGGTTGGAGACTTCAAGGTATACCTATTTGACGTTCGCAGGCTCCAAAGTCACCTATTATTATATTTTATTTCCATTATTTTCTATTATTCCGGGACAGTAATGTAGTGTTATTTCTAGTGACCCTTAGAAAAGCTTATGACTTGTACTACCAGTTTTGGGATTGTATGATTGACGTTGGCTCAGCTATGTTATATCAGCTATTATTTAATGTATTGCAGTTAAGTAGTTAAATTTCAGTAATAATCAGCACATGTGAGGCTTACCTAGTCTTAGAGACTAGGTGTCATCACGACATCCTAAGGTGGAAAATTGGGGTCATGACATTAAGGCACTTATACGTAAGTCAAGAACTGAGCCTAAGCGTCACAACTAAGGTAATCACCGCTTTCAAGACACAACAGAGTTAAGATAAGTTAGCTCCGTTTAACATCATAACACAAGACTTCTCTATTTCTAACCAAAAAAAAGTAACTACACCCCGTTCAAGTAAAACTCCTAGGAAAAGAATTGTGGCACAAAGAAAAATCAAGGAAAAATTGTTACACTACCTAAGAAAATAAAACAAAAATAAACCACACTTTTTTTTTCTTCTTCGACTTTAATCTCTCAAGAAGACAGTAAAGGAAATCCATCACGGGAAAAGTCAAAAAACAATTCTTTTTTTTTCAAACAAATCAATAATGAAAAACACACAAAAAAAATAAAAATATACAAATATATTTACATCCTCCACCCCACACTTTAAATTGTGGCATGTACCAATGACATACAAGTAAAAAGCAAGAGGTAAAGAAAAAACTCCCCTGAATGTTTTCCGTTTTTGAGAACTTATGAATTCCACCTCTAATTCTGAATTCATTCCTCGTTTCTGCTCCTCGAAATTCTTCATAGAGCTCATTAAGCCAAAATCATCTGAAGATATATACAAGACCCGCTCTTTTCTTTCTTTCTTGGCCTCTTTTTGAGCGGTGAATTGTTCTTGCAGGATGATTCTCAATTGTTTCTGCATTCTTTTACAGGATCACTACATGCATCTTCCTGTGAATCTTCAAAAATAAAATCCACATGATTAAGGTTAAAATAAGAAAATATATAAGAAAGGTCATGTGAATATTTCTCTGGTATGTCCAAGACCAATTCTTTCTCATTCTCTTCTACTAAATGTTGTAAATGTGGAAAGGTGGATGGAGGTTTGAACTCTTCTTTTATTGTTTCACATTCAACCAAAGCCTCAACTTCAGTCATCTCAATTGAATCACAGTGTTCTTGCAGAGTGGCAAGTTCTCTATGTGAATGCTCACCGTCTTGGGTAGGCTCATTGTCACAGGGTATCTCTTACATATATTCACCATCACAACACAATGAGATTTCTAAAAGCATACTTATTATTTGACTAACTTGCGCTGTTAGGTTCTTAATGGCTTCATCATTTTGTATGAATACATCTTCAACACTATTCATGAACGTATACATAAGCTCTTCTAAACTACCATTTTCCTCTTGAGGTGGTTGTCTCACTTCGCTTTCGTTCCAGTCATAATCAGAGTATTCGTCCCATCCAGAGTTAAGATTATGGTCATATGAGACCTCATACCTGTAAGGACTAGAAACAGAGTGAGACTTTTCAAAAGATGAACCATAGGAAGAATACTTACCCGCTTGATAGTCAACCCATAGGTGATTTCCATTACATTTAAAATAAATAGCAGACATGTGATAATTTTCAGCTACTAACTCTGTAACCGTTTTTTTAGGTTTGTTGTGCTCCATCTTCACAGCACTTGAGTTCAACATCAGGACTATTTTCTTCAAGCTTTCTCCCTAGGAATTGTCGGGTACTACAAAAAATAATTGAAAACAAGTTAACTTGTTAAAAAAATTAAAAAGAAAAAAAATTCCGAATTTGCACCAAATATTATTTTGAACACTATTGATTGCCAATACCCGGCATCGGCGTCAAAATTTGACGAGCATAAAACACAACACGAAAATTAATGTTGGCTAGCCAAAGATAGTATAGTAAATATTGTCTCCACATGGATTGAATTTAAACAATATTCGAGTAATTTCTGGTTTATTTGCTATTCAGAATGTGTAACACTTGAATTGAAATGATTACTACTACAATTAAATACTAAATTAAGATCATTAATAATTAGACCTAATCACAGAGAAGAAGAGTTGAACTAACGGGTTGTAAACAATATGAGAATTAAGGGTTGCGACAAGATAGGTGCAAGATTGTTATTCGGTATTTAACTCTGTTTAATTTCACTTCTAATATTCTAATGATTCTCACGAATTCACTCGATGATTAGTTTAAGCGTAAGTCAAGATTACTCTCTTGATTAAATCTAAACTCTATAAAATAAATTAATATGAAGCACTGTGAAGATATGCAAGAACACGTTAATGGACTAGTCTGTAGAAAAACGTCTCTCGATTATTCTCCTAACTTGGTTTAATAAATAATTCAAAAGGCTCTCTCGATTACTTAGAAGAATCACTAAATTAAACCAAACCAAATAATGTGAAGATAATCACCAAAATATTCTTCTTTTGATTAAATAAACTGGTGAATAATTTTGGAATCAATTCATAGTTCCATAGACGTATTCAAACAATTATACTAGAGTTAAATCTACAAACAACACTCAAAATACAATATCCATAAAAATCCGAGGGAAGAACTAATCCATAAATATGGAAAAAGTCATCACAAATAAGTTTAAGAACATAGAAAACATCAAAGACAACTTTATGATACAAACTCACATATCGCACCGATTGTTGGTAAGAGAATTGATAAAATCTTGTGCATTCTAGCCGTGGTAGCTCTCTAAAACTCTCCTAGGTCACCTCCCCCTTCAAATTATGTTTACGAAGTATATATACCGTGTAAGAATAGTCTTGGACGGAAATAACCTTAGTAGGACGAAAAACAAAATAGCAGCAAGAATTGAATTGTCGCGCACGGTGCGTCGCGTGCTTCGTCGCACAAATGCGTTTGTTTGCTACCTTGCCTTCTTTTCTTGCCCAATGAGGATTTAGGCAGCCCACCTAGTGTGCCATATTGGCAGGCAAAACGTACCAAGCCATTTTAGAGTGTGCCTTTTTTCCTCTTGATTTCAAATGAATATTTCGGCCAACCACATCAAGTGGCACGACCCTCCACACGTCGTGATAGTCCATTAACTTGACCTCGAGTGTTTTTCTTCCACTTCTTCATATGCATACTCGGTCCTTAATCCCCAAACTCGATCTCGACTTAACTCTCAAACTTTAAAGTTCTTTTTTATTCACTTTAGTTCCAAAAACTCGTCTTAGTTCGAAATCACAACCTACACAATAGAAAATACGAAATGAATATAAATTGCCCATGTTTTAGCTCAAATACAATTAATAGCAAAAAATCGCTGTAATATAACTAAAAATCCGTATTTTTAGCCTACCATCAATCCTTCATTGCAGGTTTCCCCTTAGCAGTTGCACTGTCAACTGGTTTTCCACTTTTCACTGACTTCCTTGATGTGGCCTTGACTTTTGTATGTTTGGAGGCGATCTGTGGTGTAGATAGAGTGGATTGAGTGGTTGTTTTTGGAGATGGAGGTAGTGAATGAGTACTGGATAGAGGTGCAGAAGCAACAGAGGACTGATGTGAAAGAGTAACAGCGGGTAGTGGTGTTGAAATATCAATGGATGAAGGTTGAGAAACAACAGGTGGTGGTGCAAAACTAACTGAGGATTTCACATTCTTCATTGGCTTAGCTTTCTCACCTTTGGATATAGAACCAGGGTTTGAGGATGATTTAATTTTTGAGGGAGTCTAGCTGAGCTTTATCATGGTGAAGAAGAGACGAGAGAATAAGTTTCTTTGCTTAGGGTTTGAAGAAGAATAGTGAATTGGGAAAAAGGTGCGAAGAGATGGTTCTTAAGGGGAGTATTCCTGATCTGACTAGAAGAGAGAGAGTATTGATTTGAGTTCTAACGGGACTCCTATAATGGATATATTTGACAATCGGAATTTTACAATTAATAGGACTTTTAACTGAACTGATTCCCCCTTGATTGTTGACTCTTATAACGAGTAACATTGAGACCTACTTGGCTTAGAAAGTCTACTTACAGTAGTATTTTCATTATTAAGTTTTAATACACTTCTGACAAGATGGCACGTACCTGAATTTAAGGACCAACTCCTTTGCAATTCCTTAGTCTTTTCCAAAGTAAAGCTTTAGATACCATAAGGTTAATATCTTTTTCTGTGTGGTAAAAACAGCTTTCTATTCAACCAAAATTGTTCGTTACAAAACCAGAAATTACTGACCAATTCTTATAATATGTATGACAACACTATAACTCTTCTATACCCTACACAACTAATGTCAATGTTTGGTTCCAACTATAGCCTATACACATAACAGTTAACTATTCAAAGTGCGAACAAATACATCTGAAAGTTCACAGAACCTAAGTATACTATGAAAACCAGTTCAATGACTCCAAATGCTTCTGCCAGATAGGGTATAAATTGCCTCTTATGTGTATGTGGATTGCAATCTCTCTACAGAGTGTGCCTAGAGATGAATTACCACTCTGGAATATAATCTTGTTCATGTCTCTCCATAAAAGATATATCATCATCCCAAATTGAAACAATTATACCATGTCCTTTCTTCCTTTCGGCACATATATCACCCATTGTACCTCCTCCTGCTATGTTTTAATTTACCTGGGACATCCAAGCCATGTCAAGAGCCTAAGACAAATACTCTTTGTATAATCACACTCAAAGAACAGATGCTCGAAAAGTTCATCAGCTAGACCACAAAACACACAAGTTCGAGGCACTTGAATACCAAATTTCTACAGTCTCTCTACAGTAGGTAGTCTACCTTGAACAACAAGCCATAGATTGAATTTGTATCTTGGGTGTAAATGTGGTTGTAAGATCAGGATTTTTCAGGGTACCATTTGGAAATGAGGATTCTATAACTGGTACAGCTTCTTGATGCTGAATCTTCTATCAGTGAATTGCAATTGAGCCAATCTTAAAGTCAGGTCACCTAGCAAGGTGGGTAGTTAAATAATAAGATTACTGAGCTCAAGGATTTTCCTCACAACCCAGGCTGCATTCTTGGGTATGTGCATAGTATCTACAGTCTGATATTTAATATTGTAGGAATGAATCCACCTGATCTAAATACAGTCCTTCTCTGTGATAGCCTATAGGTGTTTGGCCACTGCTGCATTATTCCATTGGTAGAGATTTATCACTTTCAAACCCCCAGCAACTTGTGGCATACATATCTTCTCCCATGACACCAATGTTTTCCTAAAGATAACAGATGTACATGTCCATAAGAATGACCTAAAGGTAGTTTCAATCATTTTTAGTACCTTCTTTGGTAGCAGAAAGATTTGTGCCCAGTAGGACTGTACACCAAAGATCACATATTTTATAAGTTACAATCTTCCTGAGTATGACAACAGCTTTGATGTCCAGCAGTTGATTCTTGTAGTGATTTTTTTTACCAGTGGCCAGCATTATAGAATGGATAGTTTTCTATATGCTAGAGGCACACCAAGGTATCTGAAAGGTAATGTGCCCTCATTGTAGCCTAATTCCTATAAGATATCCTCTTTCAAGGATGCAGATATGCCAGCAAGGTAAATGAAACTCTTGTCTGCATTTGGGTACCTGAGGCCTTTGAGAATTTCATAAATGCCTGTTTAACTAGCCTAGCCTAATATAAGGGAGGTCTGCCCTACAAAACATCAAAAAATCATCAGCAAAACATACATGAATCACACCCATCTTTATGCATCTGGGATGGAAGTGAAACTCCTTGTTTAAGGCCAGTTGATCTAATTCCCTCTGTAGATATTTCATAGCAAGAACAAACAGGTAAGGTGACATAGGATCCCCTTGTCTGATCCATCTCTATCCTTTGAAAGGTTTAGTAAGTCCACCATTTAGAGTCAAAAAATAAGTAACAGTTGTTATTCATTTCATGATCCACTCAATAAACTTGTGTGGGAATCCCATCTTAATTAGTAGTCTTTTCAAACAACGTACCAATCTAATGTGTCATAGGCCTTCCTAAGATCAAACTTGAGCACACATCTTGCTAAAATACCTTTCTTGGTGTAGCCTTTGAATTACTCGTGAGTGAAAAATATATTAACAGTGATGCTTCTGCCTTCAGTGAAAGCAGATTGAGATCCTCCAACCAAATCACTTAGTACTCTCTTTAGCCTCCTAGAGATCACTTTTGTAATTATATTATACAATGTTGTATAGCATGCTATAGGCCTATAGTCTTTCACCTGTGTGGGGGAAGGAACTTTTGGGATCAGAGTAATAGCAGTACAGTTTATGGCCTTATTCATTTTTCCAGAGTGAAAGAATTCCAATACATCTGCAAGCACATCATATTTTACCTCATTGCAGTGTTGTGTAAAGAATTCTATTGGGAATCCATCTACACCTGGTGCCTTATCAGTTGGCATACTCTTGATAACATCTACGATTTCCTCTTCTGTAATATCTCTGATAAAATTAAGTTGTTGTGTTCTTGTCAGACAAGCACCCTTCTTGATCACCTCAGAATTGGAACAAGGAAGAACACTTGATGACTCTCCCATAAGTTCGGTAAAAAATGTGATGAACTGCTCTTCTACCTATTTTGGCTCTATGATTTTAACTCCAACATCATTGTATATAGAATTGATAGTATTTGAACTTGTGCGTAGCTTCCATTGAGCATGAAAATATTTTGTATTAGAATCTCCACATTGTATCCAGTTGGCTCGAGATTGCTATCCTAAGACTTGTTCTTCAACATTGCTCCACTTCTCCACTTCAAGAATTGCCTCCTTTTCCTGTACAATAAGAGTCTGGTATAGTGGTTGTAAGAAAATACATGATTGTACTAAATCTAACTTCTGTTTAGATTGGTTCAGCTTTTGTTGATAGGAATCCATATATATATATATATTAAGATCCCTCAAGACCTCCTTCAATCTTTTAAGTTTCATACATGTTCTTGACATTACTACTCCTCTATATTCTTTTCTTCACACCCCTTTCACAATTCCTTCAAATTATGGGTGATGTAAAATTGTATTATATAACTTGAAGGATCTAGGGTGTAGTTTCTTATGCTGGTCAGCAAAATTATACTTGAGCAAAATTGGAGAATGATCTGACACTCCAGGATTTAGATAATATGCTTCAATATAGCTAATCAGCAGCCATTTATAATTTCCAAAGGCCCGGTCAATCTTGTTATATACTCTTGAGTTGCCATCTCTTTTATTACACCATGTAAAGTACCATCTTATTATTTTCAAGGGAGTAAATTGCAGTTTATCTAGTAGCACCTTGAAACCATGAGTTTTTGCCTGTGTGACAGGGGCCCCAATTCTATCCTCTGAGTTCAGCACATTATTGAAGTCGCCACACACAAGCCATTCAGTTGTTACCTGAAAGACAATATGAGCAAGCTTGTCCCATAGTTGTTGTCTCTGCACCAGCTCATTGCTTGCATATATCACAGTGAATAACAAGCTTATTTGAGCAGTACAGTTATTCACTACACAATGAATGAACTGAGCATCAACCTCTAAAACCTAAACATGTATATGAGGCTTCCACAGTGGCCAAGTTCGACCATTATAAGCATGATCATAGTTATATTGAGCCTGCCAGTCCTTTGCTACCTTCTGAGTAATCTTCCTAGATTTATTTTCTTTCACCCTTATTTCCTTTATCTCCATAACTTCTATTCTATATTTCTTTAGAAAGAGAGCCATCTCTTTCTGCTTGAAGGGCCTGTTAATCCCTCTAATGTTCCAGGTGTTGATGATCATGGAGGTGTAAATTGTCCTGTGCCACTCTCCCCCAAAGAAGGTGATATGTGGCTTTGAGTTAGTACCTTAAATCTATTGGTGGTTCCCTACTGGCTTATGGAGCATCTAGGTTGGCTTGTATTTGGTTGAACATTTAGCCCACCATCAGCAACCTTTTTCCCATGATTCTATAAACCGGAGCTAAATCAGGAAATTCCTCCTCTGCTAAAGGAAGAGCAGTACCCTGAGGTTCAGTGCCATTTGTCTGTGCTTTGGAAGCAGTTGGATCAGTGGTATTAGTAGTCTGTTCCTTGGCCACCCATTTAGCCACCACCTTCCTCCTTTTCCTAGCTCTTTTTTTCTTCTTAGGTTGTTCAACAAAACAATCATTTTTCCTCCTAAGTCTTCCTTTGCCTGCATTCCTCAGTGGTGTGGCTGACTTTAGCACAATCAATACAATACTTTAGCCTCCAATCATACTCTATATTCTGATGAATAGCACCAGCTGAAGTATGGAGTTCAAGGAAAGTAGGCGGGGGTTGTGATATATCTTTCTATACTAATACTCTAGCATAATAAATGCGATCCATCTCAGCTATAAACAGGTCAGTGCACATAGGCTTACCCACAACACTGGCCAATTTACTCAATGATTCAGTGGACTAGTAGCCAACAGGTAGACTAGGGAATTACACCCATAGTGGAATCACTTTCAAACAATCAGGATCAAACATAAAATCGATAGACCAATTCTTCAAAATGAATGTCTTATTATAGTATGTATAAGGAACATATTGCATAACTCGATCCCTATCAATCATAGAACCTAAATATGTAGTAGCCATAATCATGGTAAAGGATGTTGGGTTTGGTAACAAAGTTTCACACATTTTCCACATGGTTCTCTATGGATTTGAAAAACGGAGCATCACCCAAAACATACCCTATCAGAGATGATCCCCAATATTCACATTTTTCTCTAATATCCTCCTAAATAATCTTAACCACAAAAGTATCACCATGCATAGTAGAAGGAATATGGGTAAGAGCCTTACCCACTTGTGAACTCTGATTCCTCTGGTAGGGTTCCTCCTCCTTTGGAAAATATTCTTGTTACACCATCGAAGGGGATTTTGCAGCAGCAGATTTTGGTACTGTAGAATTTTCTTGGTCGGAATATTGGAGCTGACGAGGAATCTTTATCCCCGTTCTTCTCAGAGCACGTTTCCCGACTGGATTTATCTGATTCTCAACTTTTTCCTCAATTTCTAGTTCCTCAAGGATGGGCTAGAATTTAAGAGGCGGGAAGCTACCAAATGCTAATGGCCTCAGTTGTGATTGAATTTCACTCGCCGGTGTTGTTTTAGAAAGTGTCGTCAGTGAAGGTGTGATGGTTGTAGAAGGCATTTTCTCATTGTGCATGCACATTAGCTAGAGTCGCTAAACATGCGCCGAGAGGACAAAACATGCCTCCTCTTTTTTTCCTTTAATAGCAACTTCTACCATAAGGTTAATATCATAAGACATCAATATCAGTCAGATTTCAAGGCAAGTGTGTATACTTAAAACAAGTATGAGACTAAATCAAGTATTAGTTACTCAGACATATATAAATTTTACTTTTTTTAGCCAATCATTGAGGTTCAACTTAGTAAGCAAACTTAATTAATCCTAGTTCCAGCATGTTTCTTTCAAAATAATTCCTACTTAGTGCCTTAGTGAAAATGCCAGCAATTTGATCTTCAGTTTTACAGATATTTATTGAGATGTTTCCCTTTTCTATATTATCTATGAGAAAATGGTGTCTGATATCAATGGGTTTGGTTCTCTAATTCTCACATGGACTATTAGCAATATTTATGGCACTGGTTTTGTCACGGAAAATGGGAACATAATCAACAAAAATACCATAGCCCATGAGTTGTTGCCTTATCCATTGCAATTATGCACAACATGATGTTATTGTGTAACGATCTAATCGGTCATTTTTATGTAATTGTACCACTTTACCCCTTTTTATGCTTCACACATGTGTGTTTATAGTTTTATGACTTGCAGGGTTAGTTAGTTTTATTTCGGGAAGCTTTCAGGTTGATTTGGACCCCTAATTATTGACTTAGAAGTTTAAATCAGAAAATATTGACCAAACTCTGACTTTTTGTGAAAATGACCCTGGAACTGAATTTTTATAGTTCTAATAGCTTTACATCGTGATTTTAGACTTGGGTGTATGCCCAGAATTGATTTTGGAAGTCTGTAGGTTGATTTATATTGATTTGCCGAAATTTGGTAATTTGAAGTTAAAAGGTTTGACCATAGGNCGACCCTGGAACTGAGTTTTTATAGTTCTAATAGCTTTACATCGTGATTTTAGACTTGGGCGTATGCCCAGAATTGATTTTGAAAGTCCGTAGGTTGATTTATATTGATTTGCCGAAATTTGGTAATTTGAAGTTAAAAGGTTTGACCATAGGTTGACTTTTAGATAACGAGCTCGGAATTTGATTCCTGGGACTTGGAATAGGTCCATTATGGTATTAAAAACTTGTCTGCAAAATTTGGTGTCGTTTGGAGTTGATTTGGTAGGATTCGAACGTTTAATTGTAACTTTAGAAATTCTTGAACTTTACTTTGACATTCATGCGTTTTAGTGTTCGATTTGTAGTTTTTGAAATTATTTTCGTGTTTTAATCACGCGAGCGAGTTTTATAATATTTTTAGACTTGTTCGGATGTTTGGTTTGGAGCCCCGAGGGCTCGGATGTATTCCGGACATGTTTCGCAATGGTTTTGGACTGAAATTAGACCGCTGGTGCTGCTGGTGATGCTGGTGCTCAGGCATCGCAATTGCGAGCACCAGCATCGCAATTGCGAAGGTGACAGTGGAGGCTCTGATGTCTCAATTACGAAGACTTCCAAATTTCACCTTATTCGCAATTGCGAACAATAGTTCGCTTTTGCGATGCCCTCCAATTCGCAATTATGAAGTATCTATCGCAATTGCGATGAATGTTGAGGTTGTCAGGATTCGAAAATGCGAACCCTGGTCCGCAATTGCGAGGGTTTGCAAATGCGAACTCTATGTTGCAAATGTGACATCTGCAGCTGGTTAAAGGACTGAGAGACGGGATTTTTGAACTCATTCTCTCATTTTGGACCCTAGACTCGGTAGGAGGCGATTTGTAGAGGGGATTTTCACCTACAAACTTTGGGTAAGAGATTCTAATCCATTTCTAATCATATTCCATCAACATATCTTAGATTTATGCATCAAAATCATGTGAATCAAAGTAAAAATTTGTGAAACTTTGTCAAGTTTTTGAAAAATAAAAAACATTGAGTTTTGAGAGTCAATTTGGACTCGCATTTTGAAATTAATCACATACATGAACTTGTGGGGGGTCACAGATAGACGGAATCTACCATTGGACCCGAAATTTGACCGGACAGGCCCCGGGTTAATTTTTTGAGAAAAGTATAAAGATCTTAGCTTTATCTATTATAGTTGAATTCCCTAGCATTGTTTGATTATATTAGGTCGATTTTGGTTAGATTTGTGCCATGTGAAAGAGGCTTTTAAAGGAAAAGCTATTTCTGAGTGTAGAATTGGCCTAGTTGAGGTAAGTGTCTTGCCTAACTTTGTGTGGGGGAATTACCCCTTAGGATTGGTACTGTTTGAGTCCATTGTGCTAAGTGAAATCCGTGTACGCAAGGTGACAAGTGGGTACACGGGTTGTACATGGTATTTAATCGGTTTAGGCTACTTAGAATATTTTCATGCTTGAATTGAAATGCCATATCATGTTCTAAATTCCCCTAGTCAATCTATTCTTACTTGTGTTTGTCTATCCTTACATGGATTAAATGATTTGGTTAACACTTGTTCTACATTCTAATTGATAAATTGCTCTCATGTTTTAGTTGAATGTGTTACCTCTTTAATTATTACGTGTTATTTCTTTCATTGTTGATTATCGTTTTTTGAAGTCATTGTTCATATTTGTGTCTCTCATTGTTGATTTCTATTATTTAGAGTTATTGTTTATGTTATCCTTTCCCTTGTTGATTTCCATTATTTGAAGTCATTGTTATGAGTTACCTATTCCATTGTGAGTTATTATTATTTAACATCGTGGTTATACATAGTTTCTCATTGTTGAGTTATTGGTGTTGAAGTTGTGAAGCCGTTATCACGTTGAGACAAAATTGTTATTGTTGAAACATCTTGTTGAGCATTTTACATTCATTGTTGCTATTACTATTCTTGTACACGTTGTGGTGGAGACGTAGGCTATTGTTGTGGAAACATTGATATTGTTGATTATTGGCAAATTGTGATATATGGGCACTTGTGGTGCGAGTTATTATTGTGATATGATATTGACGCGCATTCAGCGGAATAAGGCTTGGGTTTAATGTGCATGTGGCGGTATAAGGTAGGACTTATGTGCGTGTTACTTGTAAGGTAATTACGTAAAGCCACGCGCGTCATAAGGTAGGCTAAAGTGTGTGTAGTTATTTCGGAAAAACTATTTTCAAAACCTATTTCGGTACCTCGGTTGTGATTCTTGATTATACAACGCGGTACCTCGGTTGTGATTTCATTATACATGAGGTAGTACCTCATTGTGATTCTTGCTGTTTATTTCATGTTGCAAAGAGTTTTGGTGGGAACATTCTTGTTGTTTCATTCTTTATTGTTCTAGGAGTTGTTGCCTGGGTATGATCATTATAGTTCTCTTTAGTTTCTTCTTTTATGCTATTTTCATGTTTAATTTCCGGTATTAGTCCATGTTCTTTTCTTGGTTCATATCAGTTATTTTTCCGCTTTACTTTATTACCCTTATTACATTTTCATATTATTTATTTATATCCTAGTAGGTGTGTTGACCTGGCCTCATCACTACTCTACTGAGGTTAGGCTTGATACTTATTAGGTGCCGTTGTGGTGTACTCATACAACACTTCTGCATAATGTTTGTGCAGATCCAGGTACGTCTGTTCGTGCCAGTCGTTAGAGATCATTTGTAGTTGCCTTACGGAGACTTCAAGGTATGCCTGCTCAGCATCTGCATGCCTTGGAGTCACCTTCCCTATTTTACTTCCTGTTGTATTTCTTTCAGACAATGATGTATTAGATATTCTAGATTTACTCTATAGAGCTTATGACTCAGTTCCCTCAGTTTAGGGGAGTGTATTGATGAGATTTTTGTTTGGTTTCGGAAGAGTATATCAATTATTCAGCTTTGTTTTAGTGTTTTGATAATTGTTTCTACCATGTTATTATTAGTTGTTTGGCTTACCTAGTCGTAGAGGCTAGGTGCCATCACGACAGCCTATGTAGGGAAATTGGGATCGTGACAAGTTGGTATCAGAGCTCTAGGTTCATAGGTGTTACGAATCATAAGCAGGTTTAGTAGAGTCTTGCAGATCGGTACGGAGACGTCTATATTTATCTTTGAAAGGCTACAGAACTGTTAGGAAAACTTCACTTCTTTGATTCCTTATCGTGCGAATTGGTTGACTTCGATAACTGAATCTTTGACTTTCTATTCTCTCACAGATGGTGAGGACACACACTTTTAGATCTGATGATCAGAAAATTGTGCACCCTGCTAGAACCCTGAGAGGCTAGGGCTGGGGTAGAGGCCGAGGAGGGGCACGTGGTGCATCCAGAGCACCTGGCAGAGCACCTACCCGAGCTGCGACAGAGGATCCAACAGTAGCTCTAGTTGGGGGACAGGTACCCGAGGGCACCTGTTGCCGCCCCAGCACTTCAGGAGAGCCTCACACAGTTCTTGAGCATGTTCGCTACCTTAGCTCAAGCGGGGTTGATTTCACTTATACCAGCCACATCTTAAGCTGGAGGAGGAGCACAGACTCCCACGGCCCATACCCCAGAGCAGTGGGTCCAGGTTGATTAGGTCCCAGAGGTTATACTAGTACAGCCTGTTGCTCCAGTTCAGCCCGTGGTTTGGGCATCAGCATCTGAGGAGAAGAAGCTCAGGCTCGAGAGGTTCAAAAGGTATCACCCTCCTACTTTTAGTTTTCAAGAGGAGTGCCACTATATTCTCTGCACAATGGGTATTGTGGAGACGAGTGGGCTTGTTTTTACTACTTTCTAGCTAAAGGGAGCAGCATATCAGTGGTGGCAAGCATACGAGGTGGGTAGCCCAGCTGAGGCAGCTTCACTTACATGGACTCAGTTTTCAGAGTTATTTTTGAGAGAGTTTGTTCCTCAGACCCTTAGGGATGCATGGCACGTAGAGTTTAAGAAGATGTGCTAGGGTACTATGATAGTGTCAGAGTATGTTGTCTAATTCAGTGATTTGTCTGAACATGCACCTGCCTTAGTTTCTACAGTCAAAGAGTGAATCCGTCATTTTATCGAGGGGCTCAACTATGGTATTAGATTTAGCATGGCTAGAGAGTTGGAGATAGATACCCTATATCAGCAGGTGGTAGAGATTTCACGGAGGTTGGAGGGTATGCGGGGCCGTGAGAGAGATGACAGGGAGGCCACGAGGCCTCGTGGTATGTGAGGATTTAGTGGTGGTCATGCTGCAGCTACAGCCCGTCATGGTAGAGGCTATGTGAGTCGTCCAGTTCACTCAGCACTTCCAACATCTAGTGGTGCTCCGGTTGTTCCGAGGTCTTAGGTTGCACACTTTGTTTAGCCACTTTCTAGTGCACCTCCTGCATGGGGTGCCTTCAGCAGTCAGTCCAGCCGGCCAGGCTCGCGTTAGTCCCAGCCGCCACGCCCACTAAGAGCTTATTTTGAGTGTAGTAATACCAGTCATATGGTCAAAGACTTCCCCAGACTCAGGAGGGGTGCACCTCCACAGGCTACTCATGCTCCACGAATTCAATCAGGTCCACAAGCTTCTCAGGCCATGATTGTTGCCCCAGTTGCCGCTCCTCCCGCACAGCCAACTAAGGGTGGGATACGAGCGGTTAGAGGTCGCCCTAGAGGGGGAGGCCAGGCCAGATTTTATGATTTTTCGGGTAGGACGGAGGCAGTTTCTTCATACTCAGTCATTATAGGTATGGTCCTAGTTTTCCATAGAGATGCATCAGTCTTATTTGATCTGGGATCCACTTATTCATATATGTCATCTTACTTTGATCTGTATTTGAATATATCACGTGATTCTTTGAGTTTTCATGTTTATGTGTCCACGCCTGTAGGAGATTCTATTATTATGGACTGTGTGTATCGGTCATGTTTAGTTGTTATTGGTGGTTTTGAAACCAGAGTTGATCTATAGTTACTTATTATGGTAGACTTTGATGCTATCTTGGGCATGGACTGGCTGTCACCCTATCATGATATTGTAGATTGTCACGCCAAAACTGTGATGCTAGTTATGCCAGGTTTAGCAAGGTTAGAGTGGAGGGGTGCATTAGATTATGTTCCTAGTATGGTTGTATCATTTCTAAAGGATCGGTGGATGGTTGAGAAGGGGTGTGATGCTTATCCTAGCCTTTGTGAGAGATGTCAGTGTTAATACTCCTACTGTTGAGTCATTTCTGGTAGTGAGAGACTTTCCAGATGTATTCCCAGTGGATCTTCCTGACATGCCGCCCGATAGGGATATTAATTTTGGTATTGACTTGTTACCGGGCACTCAACCCATTTCTATTCCACCATATTGTATGGCCCCAGCGGAGCTGAAGGAGTTAAAGGAGCAGTTGCAAGAGTTGCTTGATAAGGGTTTCATTCGGCCTAGTGTGTCGCCGTGGGGTGCTAAAGTCTTGTTTGTGAATAAAAAGGATGGCTCTATGCACATGTGTATTGATTATCGGCAGTTAAATAAGGCTGTATCCATTGTCATGCATTGATAACTTATTTGATTAGCTACAGGGTGCTAGAGTGTTCTCAAAGATTGATTTGCGGCCAGGTTATCATCAGCTAAAGATTCGGGATCCGGATATTTCGAAGACAGCCTTTAGGACTCGGATTGGTCACTACCTTGTGATGTCATTTGGGTTGACCAATGCTCCAGCAGCATTTATGCACTTGATGAACAGAGTATTCCACCCATATCTTGATTCATTAATTATTTTGTTTATTAACAACATCTTGGTTCACTTCACAGTGGGGAAGATCACGAGCAGCACCTGAGGATTGTGCTCCAGACTTGAGAGAAAAGAAGTTATATGCAAAATTTTTAAAGTGTAAATTCTGGCTTGATTCGGTGGCGTTTTTGGGTCATGTGGTGTCAAGTGGGGGAATCAAGGTAGAGCCGAAGAATATTGAAGCAGTGGAGAATTGGCCCAGACCGTCTTTAGCTACTAAGATCCGGAGTTTTCTTAGTTTGGCCGGGTATTATCGTCATTTCGTAGAGGGTTTCTCATCTATAACTGCACCTATGACCAGATTGACCCAGAAGGGTGCTTATTTCAGATGGTCCGAAGAGTGTGAGGCGAGCTTTCAAAAGTGCAAGACTGCTTTGACTAATGCTCCAGTGTTGGTCTGAGGAGTGTAATGCGTCACGTGTTGGCCTTGGAGCGATGTTGATGCAAGACGGTAGGGTGATTGCCTACGTGTCTTGACAGTTGAAGACCCATAAGAAGAATTATCTAGTCCACGACTTAGAGTTGGCAGCCATTGTTCATGCATTAAAGATTTTGGCGGCATTATTTGTACGGTGTTCCTTATGAGGTCTTTACCGACCACCGGAGTCTACAACATCTGTTCAAATAGAAAGATCTTAACTTCGGCAGTGGAGTGGTTAGAGGTTCTTAAGGGCTATGATATCACCATTCTATATCATCCCGAGAAGGACAATATGGTAGTCAATGACTTGAGTCGAAAGGCGGAGAGTTTGGGTAGTTTAGCATACCTACCGGCAGCGGAGAGGCCATTAGCATTGGATGTTCAGACCTTAGCTAACCAGTTTGTTAGGTTGGATATTTCGGAGCCTAGTTGAGTTCTTACCTGCGTGGTTTCTCGATCTTCTCTATATGACTGTATCAGAGAGTGTCAGTATGACGACCCCCATTCACTTGTCCTTAAGGATATAGTTCAACACGGTGATGCCAAGGAGGTTATCATTGGGGATGAGGGTGTGTTGTGAATGCAGGGCTGGGTATGTGTGCTCAATGTGGATGGGTTGCGTGAGTTGATTCTTCAGGAGGCCCACAGTTCGCGGTATTCCATTCATCTGGGTACTTCTAAGATGTACCAGGATTTAAGGCAACACTATTGGTGGAGGAGGATGAAAAAGGACATAGTGGAGTATGTATCTTGGTGCCTAAATTGTCAGCATGTGGAGTATGAGCATCAGCAGTCAGGTGGTTTGCTTCAGCGGATTGAGATTCCCGAGTGGAAATGGGAGCGTGTCACCATGGACTTCGTTGTTGGGCTCCCACGGACTCAGAACAAGTTTGACGCGGTATGGATGATTGTGGACAGGTTGACCAAGTCAGCTCATTTCATTTTAGTAGTGACTACTTATTCTTTAGAGCAGTTAACTCTGGTTTATATCCGCGAGATTATCCGACTTCATGGCATACCAGTGTCCATCATCTCTGATCGAGGTACCCAGTTCACATCACGTTTCTGGAGAGTTGTACAGCGTGAGATAGGCACATGGTTTGAGTTGAGTACAACATTTCACCCTCAGACAGATGGACAGTCCATGCGCACCATTCAGATATTTGAGGATATGCTTCGCGCCTGTGTTATGGATTTTCGGGTGCTTGGAATTAGTTCTTTCCACTTGCGGAGTTTGCCTACAACAACAGCTACCAATCGAGCATTCATATGGCTCCTTATGAGGCCCTATATAGGAGACGGTATCGTTCTCCAGTTGGGTGGTTTGAGCCGGGAGAGTCTAAGTTATTAGGCACAGATTTGGTTCGAGATGATTTGGAGAAGGTCAAGATGATCCAGGATTGGCTTAGTACAGCCCATTCTAGACAGAAGGGTTATGCGGATCGGAAGGTTCGTGATGTTGCATTCATGGTTGGAGAGCGAGTCTTACTCCAGGTTTCACCCATGAAGGGTGTAATGAGGTTCGGGAAGAAGGGTAAGTTGATCCCTAGGTATATTCTTTTGAGATCTTTGTGAGGATTAGGGAGTTGGCCTACAAGCTTGCTTTGCCACCTAGTTTGTCTGCGGTTCATCCGGTGTTCCATGTTTAATGCTCTGAAATTATTACGGTGATCCGTCTCATGTTATAGACTTCAGCACAGTCCAATTAGACGAGGATTTGACTTATATTGAGGAGCATGTGGCTATCTTAGACAGACAGGTCTGAAAGTTGAGACCAAAGAATATTGCTTCAGTGAAAGTTCAATAGAGGGGTCATTCGGTCAAGGAGGCGACCTGGGAGATCAAGCACGACATGTGGAGTCGTTATCCTCATCTATTCACCACTTCAGGTATGTCCTTATGCACATTGGAAGACGAATCTTTGTTTTAAGAGGGGGAGAATGTAACGACACGATCGATCATTTTGTGTAATTGCGCCCCGTTACCCCTTTTTATGTTTCACACATGTGTATTTATGATTTTATGACTTGTGGGATTGGTTAGTTTCATTCCGAAAAGCTTTCGGGTTGATTTGGACCCTTGATTCTTGACTTAAAAGTTTAAATTAGAAAATATTGACTAAACTTTGACTTTTATGAAAATAACCCCGAAAAAATGTGTTTTTATGGATCTGATATCTTGGTATCGTGATTTCGAACTTAGGTGTATACCGAGAATTGATTTTTGAAGTCCGTAGGTTGATTTATATTGACTTGCCGAAATTTGGCAATTTGAAGTTGAAAGGTTTGACCGTAGGTTGACTTTTAGCTATCGAGCTCGAAATTTGACTTTTGGGACTTGGAATAGGTCCATTATGGTATTTAGAACTTGTTTGCAAAATTTAGGGTCATTTGGAGTTAATTTGATAGGATTCAGACGTTTAGTTGTAACTTTAGAAATTCTTGAACTTTACTTTGAAACTCATGTGTTTTAGTTTTCGATTTGTAGTTTTAGACATTATTTTTGTGTTTTGATCACGCAAGCGAGTTCGTATGATGTTTTTAGACTTGTTTTGATATTTGGTTTGGAGCCCCGAGGGCTCGGACGAGCTCCGGACATGTTTCGGAATGGTTTTAGACTGAAATTAGACTATTGGTGTTACTGGTGCTCAGGTGTCGCAATTGCGAGCACTAGCATCGTAATTGCAAAGGTGACGGTGGGGGCTCTGATTTCACAATTGCGACTCCCCCTTCGCAATTGCGAAGACTGCTAGATTTCAACTAAGTTCACAATTGCGAACAATAGTTCGCTTTTGCGATACCCTCCGGTTCGCAATTGCGAAGACTGCTAGATTTCAACTAAGTTCACAATTGCGAACAATAGTTCGCTTTTGCGATACCCTCCGGTTCGCAATTGCGAAGACTGCTAGATTTCAACTAAGTTCACAATTGCGAACAATAGTTCGCTTTTGCGATACCCTCCGGTTCGCAATTGCGAAGACTGCTAGATTTCAACTAAGTTCACAATTGCGAACAATAGTTCGCTTTTGCGATACCCTCCGGTTCGCAATTGCGAAGACTGCTAGATTTCAACTAAGTTCACAATTGCGAACAATAGTTCGCTTTTGCGATACCCTCCGGTTCGCAATTGCGAAGACTGCTAGATTTCAACTAAGTTCACAATTGCGAACAATAGTTCGCTTTTGCGATACCCTCCGGTTCGCAATTGCGAAGACTGCTAGATTTCAACTAAGTTCACAATTGCGAACAATAGTTCGCTTTTGCGATACCCTCCGGTTCGCAATTGCGAAGTCTCTCGTAATTGCATTGAATGTTGAGGTTGTCAGGGTTCCCAAATGCGAGCTCTGGTCCGCAATTGGGAGGGTTTGCAAATGCGAACCCTATGTCGCAAATGCGACATCTGCAGCTGGTTAAAGTGCTGGGAGACCAGGGGCGGATCTATGTACATGGTTCGAGGTGGTACGCCACCCGCAAGCTTCGGCGAAAACTATATATATATATATATAGGATATATATTTAAAGTGCCACCCGTAGAAAAAAAGTGACAAAGGTGCCAGTGGTAAAGATCTACCTTTTCCTTCAACAGGGCGAGGGTTTGAATCCAAGCGGGAGCAAATAATATTTTGGCACGCATTTAGTTGCAATTTAAGGAGATTAAGTATACTACACAACACACTCTTCTATATTTTAAATGTTTGACTTTTCTGTTTGTTTGTTTAAGTATAAACAAATAAGATAAAATGTTAATAGAAGTATTCTTTATAGAATATTCTCTTATAATTAATACTCCTAATAGAAAGTTAAAATCCTTTTTTAGGATCTTTCCCAAAACCCAATTTCCAAAACTCTCTGGTAAAACAAATCCCCAATTCCCCAAGTCCCTTACGCCACTTTCCCCTTTCCCTTTCTGCGGATGATTCACACCTTCATTGCTCACTAGTCATTGCTCTACGCCTACCATTGTAAAGTTTTCTCACCTCCTCTTGTTTATTTCTTAACCCTATGCGGCTATTCTTTTCCCATCAAATATATGTTCTTGCTCTGTTTTTGTTTTGTATTTAGTTGGATTTTAGTGTTCTTGCTAAACTTTATTGTCACTGTTTTGATTTTTTTGTTATGTATTTCTTTGGTTGTGTTTGAAAATCAAATGCCTCTTAAATGGTTTCACTGTAGAATTTAGTATCGTGGCAAAAAGAGAAAGAACATCCCAAATAATTTTGATCGAGAAAAATTCAAAATTAACTCTATTTTAACAACGACAAACAAACATATTATGGAAGGTTGAGTTATTTAAAATAACTAAACTTATTGATGGTATGAACTAGTAGAAATTATTCTATATTTCATAGTGAGCTACAGAGAAAGCTTTTTCACAGGAATTAATTTCTATTTTATAGGAATTGAATTGAGATGGATAAATTTGTCACGCGGTTGGACCATTCTCAACCAAGTCCTAGTTGTCAATCCTTGATCCAAGCGAATGCCAATCTTTCATATCTTATAAATGAACTCGATTTGGGGTCACTTAAAGGTGATCCAGGAGAAAGAATACCTATTGCTGACTATAATCCTGGAATACGAGATGAAGTAAGGAAACATTACATTCAACAAGGTCCTTGTCAACCTTCCAAGCATCAATTTCCCAAAACTCAAATAGGAGGAAGAATGCGTCAATTTGTTCCAAGTTGGTTCAATGGTCAATTTTCCAAATGGTTGGAGTATAGTGTGAAGAAAAATGCGGCATTTTACTTATGTTATTATTTGTTCAAAAATAAATTTATTCATAGAAGTGTGGCTGAATTTTATACAAAAAATAATTTTAGGGATTGGAATAAGGGTCTTGAAAGATTGCGATTACATGTTGGTGATGTTAATAGTGCCCATGATAAATGTTTCAAGAAGATGCTAGATTTATCAAATTATCATCAATCAATTCAAGTTGTTTTTGATAAGCACTACGAGAAGTTGAAAACTGAGTATCGAATGCGTTTAGAAGCATCAATTGATGTTGCAAGACTTCTATTGTTGTATGGATTCCCTTTTAGAGATCATGATGAAAGTGAATCTTCAACAAATCAAGGCCTCTTTCTAGGATTCTTACAATGGCATGGGGACAATCATCTGGATGTGGGAAAAGTAATATTAGAAAATGCTCCACAAAATGATACTTTGACTTGCCCTATGATCCAAAAGGATATTATCAATGCTTGTGCAAAAGAAATATTAAGGCTATAATTGGAGACTTGAATGGAGATTACTTTGGTATATTAGTTGATGAGTCCAAAGATATCTCACACAAAGAACAAATGGCTCTTGTTTTGCATTATGTTGATAAGAATGGTGAACTGGTAGAGCGATTTGTTGGTCTTGTCCATGTTAGTGATACATCGGCATGCTCATTGAAGGAAGAAATCTACTCTTTGCTTTTGAACCACTCACTAAGTCCATCCCAAATACGTGGACAAGGTTATGATGGAGCTAGTAACATGAGGGGAGAGATAAGTGGTCTCAAGACTTTGATTATGAAAGACAGCTCATCGGCATATTGCATTCATTGCTTTGCTCATATATTGCAATTAACACTTGTAGCTATGTCTAAAAAGCATTTGAATGTCGAAGACTTCTTTTGTCATGTTACTAATGTGTTGAATATCATTGGAGTATCTTTTAAGCGCAAAGATTTGCTTCGCCATCTTCAAGCAGAAAAATTGGAGCAATTACTTGAGTCTGGTGAAGTTCATACCAGGGGAGGACTAAATCAAGAACGCGGGCTTCCAAGACCAGGTGATACTCGTTGGGGATCACATTTCAAAACATTAGATAACTTTATTGTTATTTGCTCATCAATTATTTATGTACTTGAAGTGATTGAACATGAAGGTTCTACCTCAAATGAGAGAAATCAAGCAAACTATCTTTTGAGTGAGATAATAACATTCAAATTTGTTTTTATGCTTCACTTGATGTTGAAAGTTTTGGCAATGTCAAATGAGTTGAACAAGATCCTACAAAAGAGGAATCAAGATATTGTTAATGTCGTGGAGTTTCTTAACATTACAAAGAAAATATTGCAAGATATGAGGGAAACTAGATAGGAATCTTTGCTAGATGATGTTTTCTCATTTTATGATATGCATGATATTATAATTCCCAAGATGGATGAATCCTATTTTTCTGGAAAGTCGAAGCGCAAGTCTTCTGGTATTTGTTATTAACACCACTTGCGTGTTGATATCTTTTATGTTGTAATTGATGTGCAACTTCAAGAGCTTAATGATCGTTTTGATGTAGTGAGTAGCAATTTTCTTCTTGGGATGGCTAGCTTGAATCCATCCAATTCTTTTGCTAATTTTGATAAAGGTAGAATAATGACTTTAGCAAAATATTACCCAAATGAGTTTGATGAAGTACAGATTCGAGACTTGAGATATCAACTAGATACTTTCATAATTCATATGCGAGCAGGCAATCCCAAGTTCTCCAACTTGTAAGGAATTAGTGATTGGGCAAAAGAATTGGTTGAGACAAATCTTGTGGAGACTTATTAGTATGTGTATTTACTTGTGAAGTTAACTCTGATTTTACCTGTTGCTACCGCAACTGTGGAGAGAGCATTCTCGTCCATAAAGCAGATAAAGAATGAAGAGCGGAACAGCATGGGTGATCAATATTTAAATGATTGTTTAGTTTGTTACATTGAGCGTGATGTATTTATAAATGTAAGTAATGATGTCATTATTTATTGTTTTCAAAATATGAAAGCTCGTCGAGGACAATTGTAAATAGATTGTATATGATATTAAAGATATTGTTGGAAGTTTTATGCTTTGCACCAATTAGTTATAGTTATTATATTTCCTTTCATTTTATATATTTGTCTATATAAATAAAATGGATAAATAACCTGAACCGACGCCCGAGTTGATCAAATCGATTAGGTTGGCACCCGTAAGAGACGGGATTTTTGAATTCATTCTCTCATTTTTGAACCCTAGACTCGGTAGAAGGGGATTTGGAGAGGGAACTTTCACCTACAAATTTTTGGGCAAGTGATTTTAATCCATTTCTAATCATATTCCATCAATATATCTTAGAATTTTGCATCAAAATCATGTGAATCAAAGTGAAAATTGGTAAAACTTTGTCAAGTTTTTGAAAAATAAGAAATTGAGTTTTGAGAATCGATTGGGACTCGGATTTTGAAACTAATCATATATATGAACTTGTGGGGTCATGGATAGACAAAATCTACCATTAGACCCAAGTGTTAATCAGGCGAGCCCCAGGTTGACTTTTGTTGACTTTTGGGAAAGGTGTAAAGATCTTAGCTTTATCTATTGTACTTGAATTCCCTAGCATTGTTTGATTATATTAGGTCGATTTTGGTTAGATTTGTGCCGTGTGAAAGAGGATTTTAAAGGAAAAGCTATTTCTGAGTATAGAATTGGCCTAGTTGAGGTAACTGTCTTGCCTAACTTTGTGGGGGGAAACTACCCCTTAGGATTGGTACTGTTTGAGTACATTGTGCTAAGTGAAATCTGTGTATGCAAGGTGACAAGTGGGTACACGGGTTGTACATGATATTTGACCGGTTTAGGCTACTTAGACTATTTCCAGGCTTGAATTGAAATGCCATATCATGTTCTAAATTCTCCTAGTCAATCTATTCTTACTTGTGTTTGTCTATCCTTACATGGATTAAATGATTTGGTTAACACTTGTTCTACATTTTAATTGATAAATTGCTCTCATGCTTTAGTTGAATGTGTTACCTCTTTAATTATTACGTGTTATTTCTTTCATTGTTGATTATCATTTTTTGAAGTTATTGTTCATGTTGTGTCTCTCATTGTTGATTTCTATTATTTAGAGTTATTGTTTATGGTATCCTTTCCCTTGTTTATTTCCATTATTTAAAGTCATTGTTATGAGTTATCTATTCCATTGTGAGTTATTATTATTTAACATCGTGGTTATACATTGTTTCTCATTGTTGAGTTATTGGTGTTGAAGTTGTGAAGCCGTTATCACGTTGAGACAAAATTGTTATTGTTGAAACATCTTGTTGAGCATTTTACATTCATTGTTGATGTTGCTATTCTTGTACACGTTGTGGTGGAGACGTAGGCTATTTTTGTGAAAACATTGATATTGTTGATTATTGGCAAGTTGTGATATATGGGCGCGAGTTGTTATTGTGATGTTATATTGACGCGCATGCGGCGGTATAAGGCTTTGGGTTAATGTGCATGCAACGGTATAAGGTGGGACTTATGCGCGTGTTGCTTGTAAAGGAACTACGTGAAGCCATGTGACGTCATAAGGTTGGCTAAAGTGCGTGTAGCTATTTCGGGAAAACTGTTTTAAAAATCTATTTCAAATGTAGGGCTCACGCGACGGTATAAGGAAAGATTGTGATTGAAATTGAGAAATGTGAATTCGAGGCGGTACCTCGATTGTGATTCTTGCTTATACGATATGGTACCTCGGTTATGATTTTATTATACACGAGGCGGTACCTCGTTGTGATTCTTGCTGTTTATTTCATGTTGCAAAGAGTTTTGGTGGGAACATTTCTTGTTGTTTTATTCTTTATTGTTCTAGGAGTTGTTGCCTGGGTATGATCATTGTAGTTCTCTTTAGTTGCTTCTTTTATGTTATTTCCATGTTTAATTTCCGGTATTAGTTCATGTTATTATCTTGGTTCGTAT
This sequence comes from Nicotiana otophora, assembly GCA_000715115.1. Taxonomy (NCBI): domain Eukaryota; kingdom Viridiplantae; phylum Streptophyta; class Magnoliopsida; order Solanales; family Solanaceae; genus Nicotiana; species Nicotiana otophora. Next base: position 35,595 of record AWOL01S0031323.1, read on the forward strand.
CATTTATTTCTCCGCTTTTCTTTATTACCCTTATTATGTTTTTATACTGTTTATTTATATCCTAGTAGGTGTCTTGACCTAGCCTCGTTATTACTCTACCGAGGTTAAGCTTGATACTTATTGGGTACCATTGTGGTGTACTCATACTACGCTTCTGCACATTTCTTATGCAGATCCAGGTACGTCTATTCGTGCCAGTCATTAGAGATCATTTGTAGCTGCCTTACGGAGACTTTAAGATATGCCTGCACGGCGTCTGCATGCCTCGGAGTCACCTTCCCAATTTTACTTCCTGTTGTATTTATTTCAGACAGTGATGTATTAGATATTCTAGATTTACTCTATATAGCTTATGAGTCAGTTCCACCGGTTTAGGGGAGAGTACTTATGGGAGTTTTGCTTGGTTTCGGAAGAGTATATCAATTATTCAGCTTTGTTTTAGTGTTTTGATAATTCTTTCTACCAAGTTATTATTATCTATTTAGCTTACCTAGTCGTAGAGGCTAGGTGCCATCACGACATCCTATAAAGGGAAATTGGGGTCGTGACATGCCGCCATATATTCTGCTTCAGCTGTAGATAGGGCCATTGAGTTATGATTCTTTGTTCCCCGGGACACAAGGCAAGAACCTAGAAAGTGAGCTGTTCCAGAAGTGCTTTTCTTATTAACATGAAAACCTACATAGTCAGAATCAGCATAACCAACTAAGTCAAATTGTATCCTCTTGGATACCACAGGCATAAGCCAGGAGTTCCTTTCAAGTATCTGAGCATTCTTTTGACTGCCTTTAAATGGAATTCCTTGAGATTTGCCTGAAACCTCGCACATAGACCTACACTGAACCCAATGTCAGGTCTATTTGCAGTGAGATACAAAAGTGGTCCAATCATTCTTCTATATAGTTTTTGCTCCAATTTTCCCCTTCTTCATCTAGATCGAGCTTTGTGGCAATGTCAATAGGAGTATCATTTGACTTTGAGGATTCCATGTTGAATTTCTTCAAGAGCTCTTGATGTACTTTTGCTGATGGATCATGGTTCCAGTAGGTATCTGCTTGGTCTGTAGACCAATAAAGAAGTTCAAGTCACCCATCATGCTCATCTCAAATTCATTCCCCATTATTTCAGCAAATTCTTTAAACAATGTCTCATTAGTGGCTCCAAAAATAATATCATCCACTTACACATGTACAATCATAAGGTGTTTTACTTTGTTTTTCAAAAATAATGTGTTATGTACCTTCCCTCTTTGAAAGTCAATAGTTAGAGGGAATGTTGACAACCTCCCATACCAAGCTCTTGGGGCTTGCTTTAGTCCATATAGAGCCTTGTCGAGTTTGAAGACATGATTAGGGAATTCTTCACTTTCAAAGTCAGGAGGTTGTTTAACAAATACTTCCTCTTTCAAATATCCATTCAGAAATGCACTATTTACATCCATCTAATATAGTGTAAACTCCATATATGCAGCAAAGACTATCAACATTCTGATGGCTTCCATTTGTGCTACTGGAGAAAATATTTTCTCATAGTCAATACCCTCTTCTTGATTGTATCCTTGAACCACCAGTCTGGCCTTGTTCCTTGTGATATTCCCTTGCTTATCCAGTTTGTTCCTGAACACCCACTTGGTTCCTATAACAGCTCTATTTTTGGGCTATAGTACCAGGTGCCAAACCTTGCTTCTCTCAAATTGGTTTAGCTCCTCCTACATGGCAATTATCTAGTTTGGATCCCTTAAGCTTCCTTTATGTTCTTCGGCTCTATTTGTGATAAAAAGGCAGTGAGTGCACACAAGTTTCTCAAGGATGAACTAGTTTGGTGTTTCTATGGCCTAAATTTTAGACCTTGAGATGATTCAGGAGAGAAGTTGTGCAAGGGACCAGGGATAGTAGGTTCCAATTCATCCTACTGAGTATCTATTAGAATTGTTCCCCCTTCCTCATGTACTTCCTGATACATTTTATCTCCTTCTTGATTGCCTGATGATCCTTCAGGTTATTGCTCATATTCGCCTTCAGTCTCAGGAGCTCTTTCCTCTGTGAGTCCTATATCATAGTCTTCATCCTGTAAACCTTTCTCACCCATATTGTTAGATTCATCAAAGATCACACGAATATTTTGTTCCACACACATAGTTCTTTTATTAAACACTTTATATGTTTTACTATATGGTGAATAGCCCGAGAATACTCACTCATCACTTCTATCATCAAATTTACGTGGAGCTTCTTTACCATTATTGTGCACAAAGTATTTACAACCAAAATCTCTTAGGTGAGTGATGTTGGGCTTTCTTCCTCGAAGTAACTCATAAGGAGTTTTCTCAAGAATAGGTCTGACCATGCATCTATTTAATAGGTAACAAGCAGTATCGACTACCTCAGCCAGAAACTTTTAGGCAGTCCACAGGCAATTAGCATAGTCTTGCCCATATCATCTATGGAAAGAATGCCCATATCTTTTAGTCAGTCCACAGGCAAGTACCAACTTTACCAATTCCAATTATTTTGCCCATTCTTTCCATATACTTGGAAGGTTGTTAGTGAGAGGAAATTCTTCTTTTTATCAGTCATATATCTTGAAACACCATTGTTCAGATACCAATCTTGATTGCTTCATCTCACCTTAGTCTGCAACGAAAATCACAATTTAGCTTTAGGAACCCAGACAAGCTTGGGTCCCTTTTTATTGGAAAAAGGATGCATCAAGTCCTTTTTTCCAAGAAGGGTAGGACATTGGATATCACTTTCTTTTTAACCTTAATCCATTTAGTTTGAAGAAAAGGGAGTGATTGTAATGACCCGACCGGTCGTTATAAGTGTTGCAGCCATGTTCCCCATTTACAGCTTATTTTATGCTCAATTAGCGTTATGTGACTTGCCGGAGATGTTTCGGAATGAGTTGAGACACTTAGTCTCAAGATTGGAAGCTTAAGTTGAAAAGGTTGATCGGATGTTGACTTATATGTAACTGGCTATGGAATGGAGTGTTGATGGTTATGATAGCTATGTTGGGTGATTTTTGACTTAGGAGTGTGTCCGGATAGTGATTTGGAGGTCCGTAGTTGATTTTGGCTTGAAATGACGAAAGTTGGAAAATTAGAAGTTTTTTGAGAAGTATGGCCGAGAGTTGACTTTATGGTTATCGGGCTCGGATTTTGGTTCCAGAAGTTGGAATAGGTACGTTGTATCATTTATGACTTGTAGGCAAAATTTGAGGTCAATCGGACTTGATTTGGTAGGTTTCAGCATCTAATGTATAAGTTAGGAGTTCATAATTCTATTAGGCTTGAATTGGGGTGCGATTCATATTTTTGATATTATAGTATGTGATTTGAGGCCTCGACTAAGTTCGTATAATATTTTAGGTATGGTTAGTATGTTTGGTTGAGGTGTCAGGGACCTCTGGTGGATTTCAGATGGTTTACGGAGTGAAATGAGACTTTGAAGATTGTTGAAGCCTACTGGTGTAGTTTGTTCTGGTTTCCTTCTATGCAATCTCGTGGATTGGTCCGCGATCGCGAAGGATTATTTGGGCAGCTGGGGATTTAGTGCTATGCGATCGCGTGAATATGTTTGTGATCGCATAGCTGGAGAAGGCAGTGAATCGCGAACACGTGGGCTAAGCCACGTTCGCGAAGAGGAAGTGAGGCAGTTGGGTTCCGCGTGGTTGTTATTCGCGATCTCATAGCAGTGTAGCTATCTTATCTGAATATTATTACTGTAATTTATGTATTAGGGCACTTGAGCTGTGATTAATGTTAGAAATCATGTTTAGGCTATGTGGTGGTACTATTGGGACCCATAGTAGTCGTTCTTTGCTGTTGAGTTATTTTCTTAACTGCAGTTATGTAATTAGTCGCATTCATCATTGCATATCATATCTCAGTCTTTATTATCATACATTGTCACATCATGTATCATTGATTTGGGATGCTTAGCACGAGTGTTGTGAGCCCGAGAGACTGGAGAGATTGATGACTAAGTGAGATCGAGGGCCTGTTTGTGAGTGATATTGATGGGATCAGGCTGCACGCCATAGCGGGCATTATTGACTCATGATGGGATCAGGTTGCATGTCGCAGCAGGTATTATTGATTCACAATGGGATCGGGTTACGCGTGGGCTGGATCTGCCCCTCCGGAGTATGCACACCCACAGTAAGCGCAGTTGCTATTGATTCATGATGGGATCGGGTTGCACGCCGCAGTGGGTACTGTACAGTGCTGATGATTTAGTGTGATGAGTGAGAATTGAGACAGTCAAGTTGGGTACTCTGAGAGTTTGAGTACGCGAGGCTTCCATTGTATTGCATCACATATGATATGCATATTGGCATGTAGTTAGAGAGATGTCATATTCCTCATATCATTCAGACTTGACATATTTTATCTATTTTGAGTTTAACTGTTAAACCTGGAAGCATGTCTACATTCCTGTACCGGTACCTGCAAATTATGAGTTTCTCCGAGATATTATTGTCATATGTTCTGTAAATTTCCGTATTGTTTAATTATGTATTTGGACCGTATTGTTCGGACTCGTCACTGGTTTTAGTCCAAAGGTTAGACTTATTACTTATTGAGTTGGTTATACTCACGCTACACCCTGCACTTTGTGTGTACATCCAGGTGTTTCCGGGCACGGTGGTTGTTGATCTTGGAGTTTCAGCCAGTCGGAGATTATCGAGGTAGCTTCCTTAGCGTCCGCAAACGTTGACTCTCCTCCCCTATATCTCAGTTTTACTTATTCTGTTCTATTTTCTTAGACAGTGTATCAGACTATGTTATTGTATAGATGCACATGTGCTCATTGGCACCTGGGTTTTGGGAAATTTTGTATTGAGTTGTAATGTTTTAATCCAGTTTTATGAGACTTTTACTTACTTAAGCTTATTTCTGTATATTTTAAATTTCAAGATGTTGGTATGTGTGAGTTATCGGCTTGCCTAGTATCATGATAGGCGCCATCACGGCATGTAAGATTTTGGGTCGTGACAAGTTGGTATCAAAGCCTAGGTTACATAGGTCTCATGCGTCATGAGCAGGTTTAGTAAAGTCTTGCGGATCGGTACGGAGACGTCTGTACTTATCTTTAAGAGGCTACCGAACCCCTAGGAAAACTTCACTTTCTTGTATTCTTGTCATGCGAATTTGTTGATTCCGGGAACTAAACTTTTATTATTCTATTCTCTCATAGATGGTGAAGACACGTGCTACCGGATCAGGCGGACGGCCACCAGTACCACCAGCTAGGGCCACGATAGGTCGGGGCTGCGGTAGGGGCCGAGGTGCAGCTCGTACAGCAGCTAGAGCAGCACCTACAGATCCACTAATTGCTCTAGCTCAGGAGTAGGTTCCAGATGTGGTTGAGCCAGTGGGGCCAGCTCAGGCACTAGTTGTGCCTATTGTGATTCCAGGCCCCTTAGGAGGTTTTGGCCCAGATATTGACTGTTTGAACTAGCCTTGCTCAGGTGGTTTCTGTTCAGACCCTGCCAGCCACTTCTCAAGCCGGGGGAGGTACTCAGACTCCCGCCGCTCGTACTCCAGAGCAGGTGGTGTAAGGACTTCAGACACCGGGAGTACTACCAGTCCAGCATGTTGCAGTTGCTCAGGCCCAGGTGGGTCCCATTATGAATGATGAGGAGCAGAAGAGACTAGAGAGATTTGGCAGGCTCCAACCTCCATCATTTAGTAGGGATGAGTCGGAGGATGCTCAGGACTTCATGGATAGGTGCCAGCGGATTCTTCACATGGCGGGTATTCTGGAGACTAGTGGAGTATCCTTTACTACTTTTTAGCTATCAGGGGATGTCTTCAGATGGTGGGAGACCAATGAGAGGAGCAGGACAGTCGGTGTTGCGCCACTGTCATGGCAAGAGTTCTCCATTCTCCTATTGGAGAAGTTTGTGCCACAGACCCGTAGAAAGGAGTGGTGCAGGCAGTTCGAGCAGCTACGCTAGGAGGCCATGTCTGTGACCCAGTATGAGATGAGGTTTTCAGAGTTGGCTCGTCACGCAGCTTGGTTGGTTCCCACTGAAAGGGAGAGGATTAGGAGGTTCACTGATGGCCTTAACTATCAGTTGCATTTTGTTATGACTCGGGAAAGTGTATCAGGTGCTAGGTTCGATGAGGTGGTTGATATTGCTCGGTGGCTAGAGTTGGTCCGCAGTCAAGAGCGTGAGGAGAGGGAGGCCAAGAGGCCTCATGGTTCAGGTGGTTTCAGTAGTGCTCCCTCTGGGGGTCAATTCCACCACAACATGGGTTGTCTTTATAGGCCCACTCAGATGGCTCATCCAGTTCATCATGGCGCATTAGCTAGCCATGGTTCATAGAGTGCTCGATTGGGTCAGTCATCTCTCAGTGCACTCCCAGCTCAGATTTTATCTAGTGCTCCTTCAGTTCAGGGTTCATTTGCACCAAGTTCCTCTGGTAGTTATTCTGGTTCTCGGGGTCCGCTTTAGTACTTGCTGCCATTTTCCGAGAGGGGTTGTTTTGAGTGTGGAGAATTGGGCCATGTGAAGAGGCATTGTCCCCGCCTTTCGGGAGGTCCAGTTCAGCAGAGGAGTTAGGCTGCGACTTCCGTACCAGTTACTTCACCACCCGCTCAGCCAGCTCGGGGTAGGGCTTAGGCAGCCAGAGGCTACCCTAGAGAGGGAGGTCGATCAGGTGGCGGTCAGGCTCAATTCTATGCCATTCCTGCTAGGCCAGAGGTTGTTTCAGACACAGTAATCACAGATATTGTATCAGTATGCCACAGGGATACTTCTATATTATTTGACCCTGGTTCCACTTATTTTGTATGTATCATCATATGTTTCTTGTTATCTGGATATGCCACATGTGTCATTAGTTTCATATGTTGATGTATCTACGCCAGTAGTCATGCTATTCTGGATTGTCACGCTAAGTCCGTGACGTTGGCGATTCTGGGGTTGCCAAGGATCGAGTGGAGAGGTTCTCTAGATTATGTTCCCATCAGGGTGATTTCATATTTGAAGGTCCAACAGATGGTTGGGAAGGGTTGTCTGTCATATTCGGCCTTTCTGAGGAACGTTGGTGCTGATACCCCTACTATTGATTCTATTTCGGTGGTGCGAGACTTTCCGGATGTGTTTCCTGCAGACCTTCCGGGTATGCAACCCGACAGGGATATTGACTTTGGTATTGACTTAGTGCCGGGCACTCAGCCCATTTTTATTCCTCCGTATCGTATGGCACCAGCTGAGTTGAAGGAATTGAAAGAGCAGCTTGAGGAACTTCTTGATGGGGGATTTATTAGGCCTAGTGTGTCGCCTTGGGGCGTACCGATTCTATTTGTGAAGAAGGAGGATGGTACTATGCGGATGTGCATCGACTATAGGCAGTTGAACAAAGTTACAATCAAGAACAAGTATCCATTGTTGCGTATTAATGATTTATTTGACCATCTTCAGGGAGAGAGGGTGTTCTCTAAGATTGATTTGAGGTCTGGGTATCACCAGTTAAAGATTCGGGACTGGATATTCTGAAGACAGCATTCAGGACCCGTTATGGTCACTATGAGTTCCTTGTGATGTCGTTTGGGCTGACCAACATCCCAGTAGCATTCATGCATCTAATGAATAGTGTATTTTAGCCATATCTTGACTCATTTGTCATAGTATTCATTGATGATATCCTGGTTTACTCACGTAGCCAGGAGGAGCACGCACAGAACTTAAGGATTGTACTACAGAGGTTGAGGGAGGAGAAGCTTTATGCCAAGTTCTCTAAGTATGAGTTGTCTCAGTTCGGTGGCGTTCTTGGGGCATGTGGTGTCCGGTGAGGGGATTAAGGTGGATCCAAAGAAGATAGAGGTGGTTCAGAGTTGGCCCAGACCGTCTTCAGCTACTAAGATTCGGAGCTTTCTCGGCTTGGCCGGATATTATTGTCGCTTTGTAGAGGGTTTCTCTCCCATTGCAGCACCTTTGACCAGATTAACCCAGAAGGGTGATCCATTCAGGTGGTCGGATGAGTGTGAGGAGAGCTTTCAGAAGCTCAAGGCTGCGTTGATCACAACTCTATTTCTAGTTGTGCCTTCAGCGACAGGCTCTTATATAGTGTATTGGGATGCTTCTAGGATTGGTATTGGGTGTGTCTTGATGCATGAGGGTAGAGTGATTGCTTATGCTTCGCATAAGTTAAAACCCCATGAGAAGAACTATGTTGTTCATGATTTGGAGTTGGCAGCCATTGTTCATGTGTTGAAGATTTGGAGGCATTATCTCTACGGTGTGTCTTGTGAGGTATTTACGGATCATCGAAGTCTCCATAACTTGTTCAAACAGAAGGATTTAAATTTGAGGTAGCGGAGATGGTTGGAGCTGCTAAAGGACTATGATATTACTATTCTATATCATCCCGAGAAGGCCAATGTGGTGGATGATGCCTTGAGTAGAAAGGCAATGAGTATGGGTAGCCTTGCATTTATTCCTGTTGGTGAGAAACCGCTTGTAGCTGATGCTCAAGCCTTGACCAACCAGTTTGTGAGATTAGATATTTCGGAGCCCAGTCAGGTTCTAGCTTGTGTGGTTTCTCGGTCTTCCTTATATGATCGCATCAGAGAGCGCCAGTATGATGATCCCCACACGGTTCAGCACGGCGATGCCAAGGAGGTTACTATTGGGGATGATGGGGTGTTGGGGATGCAGGTCCGGATTTGTGTGCCTAATGTATATGGGCTACGTGAGTTGATCCTTGAGGAGGCCCACAGTTTACGGTATTCCATTCATCCGGGTGCCGCGAAGATGTACCAGGACTTGAGGCAGCACTATTGGTGGAGGATGAATAAGGATATAGTTGGGTTTGTAGATCAGTGCCTAAACTGTCAGCAAGTGAAGTATGAGCATCGGAGATCGGGCGGATTGCTTCAGAGGCTTGAGATTCTGGAGTGGAAATGGGAGCGTATCACCATGGATTTTGTAGTTGGGCTCACACGGACTTCGATGAAGTTTGATGTTATTTGTGTGATTATGGATCGTTTGACCAAGTCCGTGCATTTCATTCCAATTGGGACTACTTATTTTTCGGAGTGGTTGGCTGAGATCTACATCCGCAAATTGATCGCCTTCACGATGTGACGGTGTCCATCATTTCATATCGGGCACGCAGTTCACATCGCAGTTTTGGAGAGCAGTGCAGCGAGAGTTAGGCACACAGGTTGAGTTGAGTACAGCATTCCACCCTCAGACAGACCGACAGTTCGAGCGCACTATTCAGATATTGGAAGATATGCTATGCGCTTGTGTCATAGATTTCGAGGGTTCTTGGGATTAGTTTCTGCCGCTTGCAGAGTTTGCCTACAACAACAGCTACCAATTGAGCGTTCAGATGGCTCCGTATGAGGCTTTGTATGGGAGACGGTGTCGGTCTCCGATGGGATAGTTTGAGTCAAGTAAGGCTAGGCTGTTGGGCACTGACTTGGTTCAGGATGTTATGAACAAGGTTAAGTTGATTCAAGATCAGCTTCGCACGGTGTAGTCTAGACAGAAAATCTATGTCGATCGGAAGGTTCGTGATGTTGCTTACATGGTTGGGGAGAAGGTACTACTCAATGTTTCACCCATGAAAGGTGTTATGAGGTTCGGGAAAAAGGGCAAGTTGAGCCCTCGGTACATTAGTCTGTTTGAGGTGCTTCAGAGGATTGGAGATGTGGCTTACAAGCTTGCCTTGCCTCCTAGTCTGTCGAGTATTCATCCAGTATTTCATGTTTCTATGCTCCGGAAGTATGTCGGCAATCCGTCTCATGTTTTGGACTTCAACACGGTTCAGTTGGATGGTGATTTGACTTATGATATGGAGCCGGTGGCCATTTTGGACCGGCAGGTTCGAAAGTTGAGGTCAAAAAACATAGCTTCGGTGAAGGTGCAGTGGAGAGGTCAGCCAGTCGAGGAGGCTACTTGGGAGACCGAGCAGGAGATGCGGAGCAGATATCTACACCTATTTGAGACTCCAGGTATATTTCTAGACTCGTTCGAGGATGAACGCTTGTTCAAGAGGGGAGGATGTAACGACCCGATCGGTCATTTTGAGTGTTGTATCCCTGTTTCCCCATTTACTGCTTATTTTATGCTCAATTGTCGTTATGTGACTTGTCGGGGTAGTTGGTTCGGTTCCGTGGATGTTTCGCAATGAGTTGAGACACTTAGTCTCAAGGTTAGAAGCTTAAGTTGAAAAGGTTGACCAGATATTGACTTTTGTGTAAATGGCTCTGGGATGGAGTTTTGATGGTTCCGATAGCTTTGTTGGGTGATTTTGGACTTAGGAGTGTGTCCGGATAGTGATTTGGAGGTCCGTAGTTGATTTTGGCTTGAATTGGCGAAAGTTGGAAAATTAGAAGTTTTAGAAATTGAGAAGTTTAACCGAGAGTTGACTTTGTGGTTACCGGGCTTGGATTTTGGTTTCGAAAGTTGGAATAGGTTCCTTGTGTCATTTATGACTTGTGTGCAAAATTTGAGGTCAATCGGACTTGATTTGGTAGGTTTCGGCATCGAATGTAGAATTTAGGAGTTCATAAGTTCATTAGGCTTGGATTGGGGTGTGATTCGTATTCTTTATGTTGTTTGATGTGATTTGAGGCCTCGACTAAGTTCGTATGATGTTTTAGGTCTAGTTGGTATGTTTGGTTGAGGTCCCGGGAGCCTTTGGTGGATTTCAGATGGTTAACGGAATGAAATGGGACTTTGAAGATTGATGAAGCCTGACGGTGTAGTGTGTTATGGTTTCCTTCTATGTGATCATGTGGATTGGTCCGCGGTCGTGAAGAATTATTTGGGGAGCTGGGGATTTAGTGCTATGCGATTGGGTGAATGTGTTTGCGATCGCGTAGCAGGAGAAGGCAGTGAATCGCGAATGCGTGGGCTAAGTCATGTTCGCAAAAAGGAAGTGAGGCAGTTGGGTTCCGTGTGGTTGTTATTCGCGATCGCATAGCATTGTCTACGATCGCGTAGGTCAGTGATGGTTAGTCATCATGTTCGCCTGGGGCTTTACGCGATCACGTAGAGTTAATTCTGGGGAAGCTTAGTTTTGTGCTTCGCGATCGCGAGGCATTTTCCACGATCACGATTGAAGGATGTCTGGGCAGAATTTAAAATCTCAAAAATGAGGGTTTGAGGCATTTTTATATGGAATTGATTCATATAGCTTGAGTTGATTGTATCGAATTGTTTGTGGCTAGATTCGAGGCATTCAGAGGCCGATTCGCAAGGCAAGGGCTTGTTGGAGTAGAGATTTGCACGGTTTGAGGTAAGTAACACTTCTAAACTTGGTTCTGAGGATATGAATCCCTAAAATTACATGATACGTGATTGGTGTTGAGGTGACACGTATGCTAGGTGATGGGCATGTGGGTGTGCACCATAGTAATTGTGATTCAGTCGATTCCATGGAACTGTGTAACTATCTTATCTGAATATTATTATTGTACTCTATATGTTAGGGCACTTGAGTTGTGATTAATGTTAAAAATCATGTTTAGACTATGTGGTGGTACTATTGGGACCCATAGTGGTCGTTCTTTACTGTTGAGTTATTTGCTTAATTGCAGTTATGTAATTAGTCGCATTCATCATTGCATATCATATTTCAGTCTCTATTATCATACATTGTCACATCATGTATTATTGATTTGGGCTGCTTAGCAAGAGTGTTGTGTGCCCGAGAGACTGGAGAGATTGATGATTGAGTGAGGCCGAAGGCCTGTTTGTGAGTGATATTGATGGGATCGGGCTAAACGTCATAGCGGGCATTATTGACTCATGATGGGATCAGGTTGCATGTCGCAGCAAGTATTATTAATTCACAATGGGATCGGGTTGCACGCCGCAGCAGAATTTATTAGCGCTTAGTCTGGATCTACCCCTTCCGGAGTGTGCATACCCACAGTGAGCGCAGTTACTATTGATTCATCATGGGATCGGGCTGCACACCGCAGTGGGTATTGTACAGTTCTGAGTGATTAAGTGTGATGAGTGAGAATTGATACGGTCAGGTTGGGTAGTCTGAGAGTGTGAGTACGCGAGGCTTCCATTGTATTACATCATATATGATATGCATATTGGCATGTAGATATAGAGATGTCATATTTCTTATATCATTCAGACTTGACATATTTTTTTCTGTTTTGAGTTTAACTGTCAAACCTGGAAGCATGTCTACATTCCTGTACGGGTACCTGCAAATTATGAGTTTCTCCGAGATATTATTGTCATATGTTCTGTAAATTTTCGTACTGCTTAATTATGTATTTGGACAGTATTGTTCGGACTCATCACTGCTTTCAGTCCAAAGGTTAGAATTATTACTTATTGAGTTGGTTGTACTCACACTACACCCTGCAATTCGTGTGCAGATACAGTTTCTGGGCACGGTGGCAGTTGATCTTGGAGTTTCAGCCGTTCGGAGATTATCGAGGTAGCTGCCTTGGCGTCCGCAGACCTTGACTCTCCTCCCCTATCTCTCAGTTTTACTTCTTCAATTCTATTTTCTTGGACAATGTATCATACTATGTTATTGTATAGATGCTCATGTACTCAGTGACACCCAGGTTTTGGGAAATTCTATATTGAGTTGTGACATTTTCATCTAGTTTTATGAGACTTTTACTTACTTAAGCTTATTTTCGTATATTTTAACTTTCAAGATGTTGGTATATGTGAGTTGTCGGCTTGCCTAGTATCATGATAGGTGCCATCACGGCACTTGAGATTTTGGGTTATGACATTTGTTTTTTCTTTTATTGCCACATGTTTAGGTAAGACAAAAGTGTTCTTAAACTGAGCATGAGTTAAAGCAAGACAGTTATCTCTGAAATGTCCAACGTTTTTACAATGAGTGCATATTTTATTATCATAGATTCCAATATACTTAGGATCAAATCTTGGTATAGGTTTCTTGTAGCCAATTCCTGACCTATTTGTGTTGCAATTTTCATTCAGCCAGTTCAATGCATCAGATGATATATGTCATTTGCTTAATCTAGATAGTTCATACTTTTCCTTTTCAAGATTCTCTACTAGTATTTTATTCCTGGTATCAGCATCGTATAGACTATCCTTAAGCTCTTTCCGTTCCTTTGCAAGGTTACATTGCAAATCACTGATTATTCCCTTTCCATTTTTAGAAGCTTGTTGCTCATTCAGTGCAATAAGGTCAAAAACTTGGTCGTTAAGATCTTCTATCATTTTCTCTCTTTGGTGCATTTCTGGAATTCTTCATGAATTTTTAAAACTTAGCAAACAGTGAAATATCCAGTGCATCATTGCCGGACTCATCTTCATCTGTAGCCTTGAGAATCAGCACCTTATCCCTTTTTTGGTTCTTCCTTGCGTAGTTCCAGCTTTCTCATCTTATGAGTTTTTAAATTCCCAATCAACTCGTCTAGTGAGATGTTTTCCAACTCATTCGCTTCTTGAATGTTTGTAACCTTTGGTTCCCATGAGGCAGGGAGAATCCTCAGGACTTTGCTAACCAATTCTTCAGAAGTGAACATCTTTCCCAATGATTTTAGTTCATTCGTTATGATAGTGAGCCTGATCATCATATCCTGAATAGGCTTAGACTCCTTCATAGAGAAGAGCTCATAGTTTCGCATTAGGAACTCAATTCTTGATCTCTTCACCTGATTTGTCCCATCATGAGCAGTTTGAAGTGCGTCCCAAATTTCCTTAGCATTGGATCAGGCAAATATCATGTTGTATTCATCAAGACCAAGTCCACAAATGAGAATCTTCTTGGCCTTGGTATTATTTTCCATCATTCTGAAATCAGTTACCACAAATTCTGAGTGGTCCTTGGGAACAGTCTCATTTTGCCCATTTTGCTTGGCGAGAGTCAATGGTCCTCGATTTACTATAGTCCAGAGTTCATAGTCCTCACCCGCTAGGCAGTCCTATATTTTTGCCTTCCACCAAGTGTAATATTTTTCATTAAACATGGGTGGTCTAGTAGTTAACTGTCCTTCGTTAATTTCAGGTGGAGCACTCATTTCTTTCAAGATCTCTTGAGGTGTTAACCACGTTTAAGAGAACCTACTCTGATACCAATTGTTAATTTAAGTGTCCTCCTAAATTATAAAAGAACTTAATTTTTTACCTTACTTCTTACGCTTTAAACGAAATCAACAGAGAAGTAAAAATAGCAATTTTACGTGGAAAATCAGCCGGCTCAAAGGTGCCAAAATCACGACATACCACGTAGGATTTTAACTTCAACTTTACTGGAACAAATGAGCCAAATGTGCAAATTCCAATTCTTGTAACCTAATACACCTCCACACTTCAACTACTTCTACTTATTGTATAAAGACTACAAGTTACTCTAACTTGCAAACTTAAAAAATAAACCAACTAAAATTGTTTGGATGTAGATATGAATACAACTCAATCCCCTAATACACATGAACTAGACTGTCTCAAGTGGAAAAGGAATTAGCTTTTCGAACAATCTTGGTCAGCAACTTCAGGAGTATTTTGAACTGAAAATGATGTGCTCTTTTTCTCCGGTAAGTGTGTAAAAAATATGGACTATATGGACTTCAACAGTCCATATGTAAGGTATTTAAATCCTCACAGCTCCGAGTTCTAAGCACGGTCGAACTCTCGTTCACTTACAAATCTTGAGATCATGAGGACTCCTCAAGCTTCGTGACTCCTATCTACAAATATCCTTAGGTAGAATACTTTAAGACACTAATAGTCCTTCCCACCAATATCGGACTACAATAACTTTTACAGAAAAAGTCGCTGCCCCGTAAGGACTTTCAGCAATTATTGTGAGAACCTGATTCTTAGCATATGTTCATTGTACATACTTGTTAATCATCAAAACACATAACTCAACACATTATACTCTTTAATATAAATGCATACATTCATTTTATATACATCCGGCATCTCCATCACCTTTCTTCTTCTCAACTTTCATCCTCTACATTGTTACTATTCTTAACAATAACTTCCCCTCTGTGACAAATGTCAACTTTTTCAAAATATTATATCTTACGTGATTTAAATGATTATCTGAAAATCAACATCAAGATACGAGTGAGCATGTTAGAGAGATCTGTAGAAAAAAATATCTTAACAAATGATGTTATAAGGAAAAACGTTACAGATAAAATGTATAAAGAAAAAATAAATACAAAAAAATAGAATAAAAAACAAATCCAAATAAATAAATAAAAACACCACATATATACCTTTTTTATAATACCATTAATATCGAGGATATCCCTCTCAATCAAAATTGCCAAAATTATGTAAAGCCTTCTCGCCTTTATCATATTTAAATATTCTTTACAAATAAAAATTAATTCAATGATAGTCTTACCTCTTGAACTTCAACTCTCGTGATCTTTCTGTCTTCGTTGATATTTGCCTTACAAAAAATCAGATGTAGCAAAGAAGAAATGATAAGGAAGAGATCCTAAAAGACATTATGTATGAACCTAAAAGCATCGTGCCAACTCTTTGTAGGAATTAATATAGAAAGGGTATAGGTCAAAAAGTCTATGATAAATATAGATTCTCCACCTGATTTTATTAGCAAAAGAGAAAGAGAAGTATTTTTTTCTCCACAAACACAACAGATTGACCAAAATTTACAGCAAAGAATTATCTAAGTAATTTTTATTTCATACATACAGCAACTTCACTACTTATAACTCAAGAAATAAATTTGAAGGGAAACAGAAGAAAAAAACGGAGGAGAAAGAAGAAGCAAGTTACTCCTCTCAAAAGATAATGATCGACGCACCAATTAATATCAACCTGCAAAAAACAACACACCTAAAGTCAATAAAATATGATAGTATAAACAAACAAAAAAAGGAACACCACAAACTAATAGGAAGCCTGAAAAAACAAAATATTGGCGACTAAAATCAATGAAAGAAGGAGAAAAAAGAGTAATAACAATAGATACTGTAATTTTAAGTATTTGTAGTTGGGAAAGCCGTGCGACAAACGGACATCTCTAAGACAGAGGGAGCTTTAAAAGACACCTTCCTCTCAAAGGAAATGTAACCACTTCAGAAAGATGCAAAGGTTATAACGCATAAGCATTTAAAGTGACGTTCCAGCTCCTTTTATATCATTAAGTTTTATATAGAGTCAGTATTACTATATTTACCTACACAATCGACAAATATATAATAGATAAAATTAAAATTGAAGGATGTGTTTTCCTAATCAAGTTTTTGTAGTTTTTAGAAAAAAAAAATATTTTTTAAATTAAAAAAATAACATTTTCTTAAAATTTAAATAATATTTTTTAAGTATTTGTAGAAATTCAAATTTAAATATCTTACTATAAAATCCTCAGATAAATTTTCAAGGATTATATATTCAACTAAAGCAGCAAATAACATTTCAATCTAAGAAGGTGTTTAGATTAGCTTTTAAAAAGTAGTTTATAAACTAAAAGCCTAAAGCCATAAGTTGGTAATACCCAACTTTTGGTTTTTGGCTTATTTTGTACTTTTTATGCCTAAAAGTATGTACTTTTAAGCACTTTTTATCATTGTCAAACACCATTTACAGTCAACCCTCTCTATAACATGCTCGTTTGTTTCGATATTTTTTTGCTTTTATAATGAATGGTTGTTATACATTTATAACAGCATTTGACGTTTAAATAATTTTTGGTTGTTATAGATAAAAACTATCCAAAAATTAATTATTTTTCCTTTTTTAATGTTACATATAAAAAAATAAGAAAATTATTCAAATTTAAAATCTCAAAAGATATGTATATTTCACTAGTTAAATATTGAAGAAAGACAATACACTATTAATAAATTTATAACTAAACGTATAAAGATTTAAATTCTAAGGCAGACAGTTTAAAGCTACCTAGGAAAAATAAATTCTTTCAAGATTGATGGAAGAACGTTGTAATTGTAGCTTGTTTTGTAGGTTTATTCTCTTACTAGCGATATAACGCTTGAATTGATGAAGATTTGTGTCCAAATTTTTAGCAAAAGGTATCCAATAGCTTTTCCTTGAAAACAATCTAAGAGCTTAACAATTAAATTTTCCATCTAAATAGTTTTTTGAAATTTGTCCAATGGAAAATATATCATGTGCAATCTCCAAATCTTATATCTTATGCAAGATAGAAACTTTGTTTAATAGAAAAGATTGTGTGTATGTTTTTAAAACTATTATTAGTAATCTTAATGATTCTATATGAATGTTATAGAGGGGTAATTTTACAAAGAGCGTTATGCTATAAACATGGTTCTTGCTATTATAGGTTAAAAAACTGTTGTAGAAGGGTAAAATATAACTTTAAAAATCGGTTCTGAGGAAAATTTGGCTTTTATAGTGAATGGTTGTTTTATAGGGATATTGTTATAGAGAGGTCTGACTGTATTAGAAAAGTGATAAGCACTTGAAATAAGTCAATCCAAACATCGTCTAAATCCTTATAATAAATCTCCAATCAAAATTCAGAAAAATTTGCAGGTAAGAAAATTCCCAGCTATATCACCAAGAACAAGTTTCTAGCAAAAATTATAATAATAAAATTCCCATGTAATTCTCCAAATAAGAAAATCCCCAAGAATTTTGTTTAACTAAATTTAGAGCAACAAAATCTCTAGATAATTTTTCAAGTAAGAAAATTTTCAAGTAAATCCCCAAGAAAATATCTCCAGTTACATCCGCAGCAACAACACCCTTAGGTAATTCCCCAGCTAAGACAATCCCCATGTCAATCCCCCGGAAAAAATCTCCAGCTAAATCCGCAGCAACAACATCCCCAGATAATTTCCCAAATAAGCAAATCTCCAAGTAAATTCCCAAGAAAATATCCCCAAGTAAATTAGCGTTACCTGGGGATTTTCCTACGGATTATCATACGAAATTTTTTCCATTTTCTTTGTTTAATAACTTGCGAATTAGTTTCCCTAGGTAATTTCCTAGAAAATATTTTTGCGCTTTATGGCGCCAAAGTTACCTACAGATTTTTCTGGAAAAATATTTTTCGCATGTAAAATATTCTAAATTTAGGAATTTTAATTTTTCTCATAAAAATCCGCAGATATTATCTACAAATAGAACTCCCATGTAAAATCCCCATACTTTTCTTTTAGTGTATATGTCGTTCTATAGAGAGTATGTATGTTTCTCAAAATCGTACTATTAGTTCTAGGCTAGGTCTTTAGAAAAGCGACGAATAATAAGCGGGGACCTATAGTCATAGACAGACAAATGTTTTATCAAATGATCATACACAAGCTAAAATATCCATTGTCGTTCACTACTAGACAGGTTCATCCCCAAAAGAAATTTGGGGTCAAGGCCGGTGAATTATATATTCAGTTTTATACATCAAACAGAATGTGTTTTTTTTTTTCTTTGCTTTGGTTCGTGCAAGTTTCAGAATAACATTTGAGATCTCTTAAGTCATATTACACATAATGTTATTGTTATTTACAGGATAATTATAAGACTAAGATTTTCCTGCAAAAATATAGCACATTGTTTAGATTTGTGGACAAGCATAGCGAAAATCGTTGTTTATCTCCTTTCTTTTTGCCTATACTTCACAAGAATTTAGAACTGGGAAGTTCTTGTATTTGCGCTTAAGTTACTTGTGCATGTCTTATACTATCAGCATAGTTAACTAATTGTCCTTAGTTAGCTAATCCGTACCATTTAGTATGTTATATTTTTCAAACTACTGATCCATACTTAATATACATAGTTATTTAAGTAATATGATAGTATAAAAAAAACTGAACTGCTACCGTATGAAAATTTGAACCCCATGCCTATACTTGCTCAGGGATTGTCTGTAAAAGAAGATAACGAAGTTATTATTGGGACTATTTGCACTGTATAGCCTTTTAGGGTTACTTTTAAACTTTTATCCTCGATAATCTAGGGTTTTATATTTCACCTTTTAAAGTAATTGAATAAAATTTATTTTTGCAGACGAATTTAGTCCACGGAAACGATTGGTAAATGTAGCAATTAAAGGTAGTTGTATGAATTTTTCTTTTTGCAAACAGATCTAACCTACCGGCCAAACGGGACAGAATTTAAATAGTGGCTTCCAATAAGGCCATTTTTGCAAATGCTCCGTAATATTGTACTCTAACGAATTTTTGGGCCATCCCTATCAATCTAGTGACTAGTCGCAAGGATGACTCTCTTTTGCAGTCAATGGAGACTGATACTTGACATGAATGACTTGTGAAGATACTGCTTGTTGCTAGTCAAAGTCACTTTTTTAACTTACACTGATTTTTCCAACGCAATTCTTATAATGGTTGCAAATTCTAGATTTTTATCTTATAAGCACAGAATTAAGGTTGTTGAATTTTCAAGCTCAACGATTTCTTATAAACTAATTAGAATTTAACTATCATACATTGATTGTCTAAAAATATTTTTACATTATAAGATCATCTAAAAATAGATGCGTGTAATTATTTATTAAAACATACACCGATAATCTACCCGTACTTATAAATTAATTGATCAATTAACCGTTGGTTCTATCACGGCCCCGCACATGACACGTATTATCCTCTTTGGCCTAATAGACCTCACGAATTTATTTATTGTGCTATGCAATAATAGCATAAAAGCGCGTGACCATATAAACTTATATTATGCCTTATAAAATTCTCAGTTTACTCTCCTATTTCAGAATGGAATTTGCCAAGTATGGTGCTTCACCAGACTTATTCTTCAAAAAACGTATTAATCCTAGAATCCGTTGCTTCTTCTTTTGAGGGTGAAATTCAAAAATAGTCAGATTTACAAGTGATAATTGAAAAATAACCATTATTTTAAAAGTAATCGAAATTTAGTCACTTTTTATTTAAAGATAAATCTAAACGAAAATACTGTTTAAAATTCGAAAAATATTTCAGCATAATATACTGGAGTTCCAGTATAATATACTGGACTTCCAGCATAATATACTGGAAGTTCATACACAGGTGCTTCAATCTCCAGTATATTATGCTGTAACTTTCCGTGTTGCAGCAAAATAGTGGCTATTTTTCAATGATTTTGCAAACGCTAACTATTTTTCAATTACCAATCTGAAAACTGACTAGTCCGTGCTATTTTCACTTCTTTTGACTCGCCCGCCTTTCACAGTACACACCCGACTTTTCCAAAGCAATGGAATTCGTTTAGGCCCAAAAACAAAAGCCATCTTATTTGGACAACAACATAAAATTATTAACTTCACGTTTCATTCAAGTGACTGACGGCAAGAAGTTGGTCGGTTTGAAAGAAGCTAAGTAAATTAATTCTAGAATTTTTGATAGCGTCAACATATTCCTCCACAAAACATGGCTGCTGAGTTGGTTTTTAGACTTTTAAGACGACCCGTAATTAATTTGGCTTGAAGCTCAAAGAATTACATATTGTTTTTTGGTCCAAAGTTGTAACCCACACTGTGTCGATTTATAACCGCTAGTTCCTATGGACCCTAGGACTAGGCCTACCTTCTAAACTGGTACCTGCATTTAGACATTTTAGAAAAAAGAGTAAAAAACTATGCCATGTCTTAGACGCGGAACATATTTACGTTTGGCCATAAAAATAAATCACTTTCTCTTAGAAAAATTTAGCTTTTTTTGCGGAATCAGTTTGGCCATGAAAATTTTAATTTTCACTTGAAATTCGATTTTGAAATTTTTTAAAAATTTAAAAAACTCCAAAAAACTGTTTTTCAAAATTTTCACTTCAAATCACTCACAAAAATTCAAAAATAACTCCAAATTGTATTCATGTCCAAACAAAACTCTAATTTTCAAATATCATTTTCACTTGAATTTTTTTTCCACTTTTTTCAGGAACTTCATAATTCTTATGTCCAAACGCCATACTTAGGCCTCATTTGTTGTTTTTAAGATTAAGACGTCTGAATCTGAATACACATCTGAATATCAAGATGTGTATTAAGATTAAGACATCTGAATCTGAATACACATCTGAATATTAAAATGTGTATTAAGATCTGAATACTAAATGATTAAGACCGTTTGATTTTTAACATCTGAATGTATGCAATTTATCTTTATTTGAAAATTAATAAACATAAAATTCAATTAAAATACTAATCAATCTAATATTCTATGGTAGTTGCCGATGGTGATGGCTAACGGTGGTGCTTGTGAATACCAACTAGAGGCGACGGTTAGTGGTAGTTTTGGTTGATGGTGGTGGTTCAGGGTAGTAGCTAGTGGTAATTGGTAGTGGTGGCTATTATGATCGAGGATGGTGGTGGTGGGTGGTGATAGTTAGTAATGGCGAGTGGTGGTAATTTATAATGATAGGCAGTGCCTGCTATAATTGTTGATGGTGATGGTGATGGGATGGTTAGTTGTGATAGTTGAGGTGGATGAGTGTTTGTTGTGGTTGAAAATGATGGTGGTGGGAGTGGTGGGGATGGTGGATGATGGTAGTCGATAATGGTGGCTATGATTGAAGATGATAGTGGTGGTGGTGGTGGTGGTGGTGGTTGAGTATGGTGGTGGTGGGTGGCATGGTGGCAGTTGATAATGGTTGGCGGTGGCGGCAGTTAATAATGAATGTGGACGATAGCATCTTAATGAAATTATGTCTCTGTTATAAATCTTAATCATACAGACCAATTAAGTGGTTGTGAAGTAAAAAAAACAAACACACTTAATGATTAACATTTGAATAATTAAGATTCCGACGTTAAAAATAAACGCACTTAATATCTGAGATCTGAATAATTAAGTGCAAACAAATGAGGCCTTAATCTCTCTAATACCCTCCTCCATTTGTATTGAGTCTGGACAATATTTTTGGATAGTATAAGAAAACAATAATACTACTGTATATTAGTTGCTCCTCCTCATTAAGTCAACATTAAAGAAAAATACATTCGTCCAAACAAATGATGAAGTTGCATCTTATTTTTTGCAGTGGATTCCCACATTTATCCTATAATATTTTTAAAAATAAAACTAACTTATATAAAATTAGGTAAAGTGTAGTAAAAAATCATAATTTTATATTGTGTAAAACATTAAAAAAAATCTTTTAAAGCTCTTTGCCAATGAAAAAACTGTGCGACTCTTTGAGTACTAACGTTTTAAAATCTGGATAGAGAAAATATTACCCAATTGTATCAAACAAAATGGAAGAAACCCTATCATATCTACTATGTGGATTTCATATTCATCAATATTTTCTCTTCTGCTACTTTAAGTGAAACAATGAGAATTAAAGTATCAGTCATAAAGATTTTTAATAGTTAAATAATATGCTTAATTAATTTATGTAGATAAGGTCGTATATTAAAGTGGAGAGATTGAGAAAAATATTGGAGAACATTACATCATGGATAACTTAAACAATAACAGGCAAGCATGATTCATTTCGAATAAAGAACACTTGGATTTAAATCAGTTTTCTTTCAAAGTTGTTACTTAATTAGTTTCGGCCACATAAAAAATTTTAACTTTTAATAAGAAGGAAAAATAGACACGTATAGTTTCAACCTTAAAATCATAAGTATATATTATTCCAAGTGTGATATATCAACATTGCAAGTTGGACAAGGACATCCATTGAATTGCCAACACAAACGATATTTAAACCAACAACTCGTCAATTTATGTACTTTGTTCATAAATTGCAACAGAAAGTGTTACTCTCCTTAGAGAAGAGAATAACGTCACAATACAGGGTTTCCAATTGAAACTATATATTATTACACCTCCGATTAAATCTCTAGAAATATTAATTTATTCTTAGTATAGTTGAATAAGTTTAGTATAGTTGAATAAGTTTAGAAATATTAATTTATTCATAAGTTACACTTGTTTTCATGAAAGGAGTAAGCGCGCTAATATTTTGCACCGGCAAATTTAAAATTCTAAATACACTTATGGTGTACCTATGGGTGTCAAATGGGTGTGTTGGACTGATTTTGGGCAGGTCAAAATGGGTTGAGTCAATAAATGGACGGGTCAATGACTCGCCCAAAAGTAACTTGGGCTGAGATGAGTTGGGTCAAAACGGGTTAAAATTTGGGGCATAGTCCAACTCTTACCAAACTTTAATTAACGTGTATTACTTTCATATGAACAATTATCAAATAAGACTTTTTTTTCTTTTTTTATGATCATATATATCATATCAAACAAAAAAATATTTAAAAGTTATTTTAGCAAAATTACCCATGGATCAATTTGGTCTAAAAATCAGCCCAACTTTAAATGGGTTAAAATGAGTCGGGTCAAGATGGGTTGAGTTCAACAAATGGGCGAGTCAAAAACCAGTTCAACCTTGGACGGGTTGGGTGAGTCAAATGGGTTTGGACTCAAATTGCCACCCGTATGTGTACCATTCTAATTTTCTAACCGAGGTTTATATTTATTCAATTAACTTTTTATACATAATTTAATTATAATACATCTAGTAACAGTAATGATACGAAGAAGGAGAACTCACATAAGTAAACATTTTAGATAGCCGATCGGCATACTATTCACTTATTTTTAATCATATTTAATGAGGAATCTAATATGCAAAAGCAAAAGAGGGAAAAGCCTTTTTAAGAATACAAGAGAGCAANATTCAATTAACTTTTTATACATAATTTAATTATAATACATCTAGTAACAGTAATGATACGAAGAAGGAGAACTCACATAAGTAAACATTTTAGATAGCCGATCGGCATACTATTCACTTATTTTTAATCATATTCAATGAGGAATCTAATATGCAAAAGCAAAAGAGGGAAAAGCCTTTTTAAGAATACAAGAGAGCA
>AWOL01S0031328.1:0-26259 GCA_000715115.1 Nicotiana otophora
CTTGATATGAGTTTGTTTTATGCTAACAAAGACAGTGCAGATCTTGTTGGTTATGCAGATGCATGCTATTTATATGATTCCCATAAAGCTAGATCTCAAACCGGATACGTGTTTATATGTGGAGGTACTATCATATCATGGCGCTCCACAAAACAATCTATTGTTGCTACTTCTTCAAATCATGCTGAAATAATAGCTATTCATGAAGCAAGTAGGGAATGCGTATGGTTGAGATCAATAATTCATTTTATTCGAGAAAAATGTGGTTTGGAATGTGAGAAAAGACCCACAATTTTGTACGAAGACAATATTGCATGCATAGCCCAATTGAAGGGAGGATTTATAAAAGGAGATAGAATAAAACATATTTTACCAAAATTATTCTACACACACGATCTTCAGAAAAATGGTGACATTGATGTGCAACAAATCCGTTCAAGTGACAATCCGGCAGACTTATTCACCAAATCTTTACCAACTTCAACTTTTGAGAAGATGGTATACAAGATTGGAATGCGGAGACTTAAATATTGGAAACAAGGTTTTCATCAGGGGGAGTAAAATACGCGATGTACTCTTTTTTCTTATTAAGGTTTTTTCCCGCAGGGTTTTCCTTATAAGGGTTTTAATGAGGCAGCTAGCAATGCGTATTACTAAATATGTGTACTATTTTTCCTTCACTAGGATTTTTTTCCACGGGGTTTTTCCTAGTAAGATTTTAACGAGGCACATTATCTTTTAATGAACATCCGGGGGGAGTGTTATGAATATATTATATTATGGATGTTTATTCGGTACTCCGTTGTAAATAAGCTTCCTGAAGAAGTTTATCCATATAAGACTCCGCCGTAAATATGTTTATCTATTTAGTACTCTATTGATGACAAGGTGGGTTGCTCTGATGGTAAGCACCCTCCACTTCCAACTAAGAGGTTGTGAGTTCGAGTCACCCCAAGAGCAAGGTGGGGAGTTCTTGGAGGGAAGGATGCCGAGGGTTATTTGGAAACAGCCTCTCTACCGCAGGGTAGGGGTAAGGTCTGCGTACACACTACCCTCCCCAGACCCCATTAATGGGATTATACTGGGTTGTTGTTGTTGTTGTTGTTGTTGTTGTTGTTGTATTTAGTACTCTATTGGAAATAAGCCTCTTGAAGAAGCTTATCCTTTCGGTACTCCGTTATAGATAAATATTATCCATGATAGAAAATTATTTATATCTGGCACAACAGTTTAGAGTAGCAGCTTACACAGCAGCTTCCTTTCTTCTATAAATAGAGGAGAATTCAGTTCATTATGTACATAAGTTTGAAGTTTGAATAATATATCAGTTTCTCTCTATACTTGTCTTTACTTTACTGTCTTTATTTTATAACACATGTCAAATTATATTACTTTTATTCTCCCTCTTCCAACATAATCATATAAAAATTTTGTATTTATAAATACAAATACAAATTGTTAATATCATAAAGGGTATAATATAATAAATTCACCGTCATTCATAACAAGTTTAGCTCTAAAACAAACAAAAGTTATTGTAAGTATTTCCTCATTTAAACATAAATAGTCTGGTTCAATGGTCAAGCCTAGGACACAAATATAAGATATAAAAAATTTAAATTTTCAAATATAAAATTTTTCATCCCGAAATCTAAATATGAATTTTGCAATAATTAAATCCGAACATCGAACTATAATCCGGAAAACCAAATCAAAACTTTTAAAAGGTTCATATTTCATTGATCATCCCTACAGTTTATAAACCAAATAAGGAGAAAAAATAAGAAATAAGCTAAAGAATAACAATGATGTGATCTAGAAAAAATACCGAGTGCCCCTTTTGCGGAGCAATGTGTGCCTTTTTTTAATACTAGGGTAAGCGTTTTGTGCGTGTTCCTTGTGTCACCAAATAAATAATTTTTAAACAATTACGTTAGTATTAAACGATGTGTTTGAGTTTAAAATAAAATAAAAAGTATAAGTTTTTAAAAATATGTTTATAAATTCTTATTTAGGCTCAATAAAGAATAAAATTCCGCCACATGAAAGTCCTCAGAGTTTTATAGGAATATCTTCTGAAAATTATTGTTATTTTTGTATTCTAATATCGAAAACAGTAATAAAAAAAATATTTATCGGATGATTTGTCTGATAATACAAATTGAAAAACTAAATCTTTTGGTCTTTTATTGATATAAGAATAATGAGGTTGGCCAGAAGTGAATTTATGATATGGATGCACTACAAAAGAAACGAGAAAAAGTACTTAGTGAAATTCTATCCTTTTTCCTCAAGGTAAATTACTTAGTTTTGAACCAAGTGCACTACTTACCCTTTTTGGAATATGGGTGTCAACCGATAATATTACACCACTTCTAGAGAATTTGTACATAAAATATCTAGTTTGACAAAGAAATCATGGGTTTACATGCCCCATATTTTATGCATAAATCCATCCCTAGGTTGGCCTATAGCTCCTAAAAAAATTTATAAGTGACAATATAAATTTTAAAAATGACTAATATTTAGTTAATATTTTATAACAAAGTATAAAAAATGTAGGAAGTTATCATTTGTTGAAATATTTATAAGTAAATAAAAAATATTAGTGGCAACTAACAATTTTCTCCCGCATTATTATAAATTTTGGCCTTAAAATTTTCAAATTATGCATAAATTTTAGATGGTCAAAATTGGTTGAACATGTAATCAAAACGTGAACATCATTTTAATGGTAGAAGTATATTTTTCAAGAAAATAATTATATATATTCACGTACATATAACAGTTTAAATATTTAATTTGGGAGAAATATGTATATTGAATAAAACTTTGAGTTGCTTTATTAAATTTATGTACGTGCCTAATTTGAACTCACAATTTTAAAAGTATAATGATTTTACTAATAAAAACCTAAAAGTTAAATTTGTCAAAATAAGATCTTGAATTAATCCGCCCCTGCTATTCTTTAGCTCCCTTTGTTTCTCCCCGAAAATATCCTTCATTTTCTGAGCCTATTTTTAAGGAACTCGAAATAGATTTGAAATTTTTTTTTAAAAATATTTATAACTCTAAAAGTTTTAAAAGAAAAAATAAAATTATTTTGAAGAATTTCAAAAGAAATCAAAAAGTAGCTTATCAAAAGTAGTCTATTTCTTAAAAAGAATAATAAACTAAAAAGAACTTGCAAAGTAAATCCAATTGTATTATTTAGATTCAAAGAGATAGATGAATCAAATAGGCCCTTAGGCGGCCCAAATTCGAATATATTCGAGTTCCAATGCGGATAACAGATATCGAGTGAGGAACAAAAAAAATATTCTTAGTTCTTGCACCAAGTCTTTCTTCGTTAGTATACAAAGTATTTTACGGTCTTCAAAACATGAACCAACTAACTTTAAGAAAACGGTGTAGTCTTATGAATGGATAACTCATAAATAAATTGTTTGATTTATAAGATAAAAATTTAAATGATTTTAGAATTCTAAATATTAGTACCTCTTACCTAGTTTAATAAGGAGAAATTTAAAAACTAAATCCTAGTTAATTTTAAAGACTTAAATATTAGGGAATTAACTTAAATTATAACTTTATCCAATATAAAATCTATTTTTAAGGGGTAAAAAAGGCGAACGATATTTCGCTAAGAGGTTTCATATTTTTAATATAGTACAATCAATCCTTTCTATAACGTTCATTTTTTACGAAATGTTTTAGTTTTTATAGTGAATGACTGTTATACACCTATAACAACATTTGACGTTTAAATATATTTTGGATGTTATAGATAAAAATTATCCAAAAATCAATATTTTTTCCTTTTTTAATGTTACATATAAAAGATAAGAAAATTATTCAAATTTAAAATCTCAAAAGATATGCATATTTCACTAGTTAAATATTGAAGAAAGCTAATACATTATTAATAAATTCGTAACTAAAAGTATAATGATTAAAACTCTAAGGCAAATATTTTAAAGTTGGCTAAAAAAATAAAATATTTCAAGATTGATGGAAGAACTTTATACTTGTAGTTTGTTTCATAGATTTCATTCTCTTACTAGCGATATAACGCTTGAATTGGTGAAGATTCGTATCCAAATTTTCAGCAAAAATGTATCCAATAGCTTTCTCTTGAATATACTCTAAGAGCTTAATAGTTAAATTTTCTATCTAAATATTTTTTGAAATTTGTCCAATGGAAAAGATATCATGTGCAAATTTTTAAATCTTATATCATATGCAAGATAGAAACTTTGTTTAATGGAAAAGATTGTATGCATATTTTAGAATTATTATTAGTAATCTTGAAGCTTCTTATGGTTGTTATAGAGGGGCAATTTTACAAAGAGTGTTCTACTATAAATATGGATGTTGCCGTTATAGGTAAAAAAGTTATTATAGAGAGGTAAAATATAACTTAAAAAATCGGTTCTGAGGAAAACTTGGCTTTTATAGTTAATGACTGTTATATAGGGATGTTATTATAGAGAGATCTGACTGTATATATATAGATTTTGAAAATATAGATCTAACGACATATTTTTCCATTCACCTTATAACTTATTTGGCCAAGCTTCTAAAATAAGTTTATTTTAAAAAGTATTTTTGATAAAAGTACCTTGCAAAAAGTACTTTTGGTGAGAAGTAGTTTGTATTTGGCTAATTAATTTGAAAAACATTTTTGAGCAGCAAATAATATTTGACCAATTTTTGTAAAAAGTATTTTTAAGTGTATTTTTTCAAAAGTGTTTTAAAAAAAATACTTTTGGCGAGAAACTACTTTTTTTTACTTCTCAAAACTGCTTATGCTTCTACTCAAAAACACTCTTTCCTTCTAAAAGTTTGGCAAAACATCTTAACTTTGAAAAAAAATACTTTATCCAAAAAAAACACTTTTGGTTAAAAAGAAGCATGGCTAAACAAGCTATTATTCTTCATGATATTTTATAGGATACGGTTTTATCAATTTTAATTTTTTGTCATCGATTATCGCTTCTCAATCCTTAAAAAACCATTATAAGAGAAAGGGAAATGAGAACTGGAAGCGGCAATTATAAGGTGGCAAATCAAACTCCGAACAAGATAAAATTTCAGCAAGCTAACCAACTAAATTACTAAGATTCTCCCGTTTCTCAATTATTACCTCCATCTTCTCATATTTTTCTCTTTCTTTGTTATTGTTGTATATTTGTGTTTTTCCGTAAAGCGGTACAGTTGAATTTGTAACGTGGTTTATAGACAAGCAAACCGATTTAACCCCAAAATAATTAATAAATTAAATAAAATACAAGACTTAGCGTTGGAATCGTGATAAGACAGCAAATAGCTTGGTTCCGGGAGCAGAGCTTCTGAATGTAGAAACAAGAATATCAATAGACAAGAAATAAAGTATTATTGATCTTAGAATAATGTGTAGCATAAGTTTTGTCAGAAAATTCCCCATTTACAATGGTTGTTGAGGCCACTATTTATAACATCTTAGGGACACAAAGTCTTAGGATCAAGCCCCTCTTAAATGACAATTATGGGGGCCATTGATGAATGTGTAACGACTGGCTATAAATGCCAAAATTTCCTATAACGGATTGTGTAATTAATACTAAAGAATATTCTTCATTGAATGTCATCGGGTGGAAAATATTCGAGTATTTAATACAAACCGATTTTACCCTATACAAATAGTCCCCTGCTTTCCGGTGGCACATCTTTGTGTCATCGGGAAGTTGGTGAAGATACCTTTCTTGGCAGGAAATCTTATGATCCCTTTTGAAAACTTTCTGAAGCTTGATTAGATGTACGTCTCTCCGTATTTAATGTTCCGAACATGCGCCCTCCACGATTTAGCAATATTTTTGCCGGTTCTCGAGGTAATCATACCCACAATTTTAGCCGCCTATTCCTTTATTTATACGCTTCATTCTTCTTCTTTTGCACTTCACAATTTTTCAAAACTCTCTCAACTTCTTTTCATTCAACTCTTTCTTACTTTCACTCTTCTTTAAACTTCTTCTTCAAAGAACTCTTATCATCTCATGCTAACCATGGCCTCCTCCTCCAAGAACTCAAGTTCTCCAAAAAACAAAGAAAGCACTAATGATGATGATGCCCCTCCTACGGTGAGCACCATTATTCCCAGGAGGCTTAGTACAACCAAGGATTTTGAAGATATTACACCCTGTGCGTCCCAAATATGAGACTTGTTAATCATGATTTAAATGAATATAAAGTCATAATATGACTATATATGATGTTTGGATAAAACATATAAAGTTTGGGAAAAATCGGATTAAAGTTGCGGAAAAACCAATTAAGGATTTGCCCTGTAACAGAACTTTTTGAGAAATAAATTTCGCGTGCTATATGAGGTTTTTTGGGACATATTATATACCAAATGGAAGGTCTTGGAATATAGTTTCCAACGCTATTAATCGTTCATTCATACAATATCCGGATAAAAAGATATAAGCGTCGGAAGATGCGCGAATCAGAGGGTGCCAAGCTAGCACCTTTTGACTTTTCAAAAGTTGTTATATATTTTTAACTCGTCTCTCTCTCTCTCTCTCTCTCTCTCTCTCTCTTCAATTTTACACAGAATCTGACCAGAGAACACCATAAAAATGGTCATTGAGCTCTCTAATAGTACTTCAAATAATACTAACATCTCGGGTACGAAATCAAGAAGCGATAACATTAGAACGATCCCTACGACGTAAGTATCGCTATATTGCCTCTCTTTGTCTTTATAGTTTGAGTTTTGGAATGTATTTAATAGTTAATATAAATTTCTAATTTCTGTATTTAAGCTTTAAAATATCAAGAAAAGTTGATAAATTCATTTCCTAAAGGTTAGACCTCACGGGACAGTGATCGGAAGCCGTGAGTTCGAGTTATTTGACTTGTAGTGGACTGTTTTGTGTGTTGTTTCGTGTTGCTTTTGGGCTGTCTATTGTGCTGCTGATTTATGGAATTTGGAAGGATAAAAAAGGTATGGAGAAATGCTACATGTGGTAGAATAGTAGGTTGGTCGCTCGTCGTTGTAGTTACAGGCTAATTGATAACTTGTTGATTGGGTGTATTATGGTATATTTTGGGGTTTTGTTGTATTGAAAGTCCCGAATTGTAATTATGTTGGTTTTGAGTTGCTAATTGTATTATGTTTGTATCTCACCTATAGTAGGCTTGAGAGAGCATTAACATCAG
This sequence comes from Nicotiana otophora, assembly GCA_000715115.1. Lineage (NCBI taxonomy): Eukaryota > Viridiplantae > Streptophyta > Magnoliopsida > Solanales > Solanaceae > Nicotiana > Nicotiana otophora. The sequence continues at coordinate 7,204 of AWOL01S0031328.1, forward strand.
GGGAAATGATGCCCGTTTTGTTTTAGAATCGAGTTATCGTTTGAGATACGTAATATACTACCGCCATCTAAATTGTACACACATTTCTTTGTTATGGGGTTGGCGCGCTAGTTGTCATAAGCTTGTTGTTGAGTTGCATTAATGACTTGAGGTATGTTAAGTCTATCCCTTCTTTCTTTTTGGCATGATCCAAATGATACAAACAAAACGAGCAAAATACGCAACTTTCATAAATGAGTCTATTCATAGAAATACTAGGGGTGTCTATATTCTTGATTCCCTATGTGAATTATTATTATATCCTCTATTCATGAGTCTCAGAAAAATACGTATTTGATAAAGTTTGTCCGAAAGACATATTGATTTTATGATATTCGAGAAATCTTATTAACGTATTTCTTATGCATTTCATGCATTTATACATGTACATTGACCCATGACCAGAAGGCGTTATATACACATATATTATATGCATATGGGATATGAGAAAAGGTTACGGCGTTATATACGCACCACCACCTGATCAGCTGGTATATGTTGATGATTTTGCCCACAATGGCCGAGATGATACGATGGGATGCCTTCAAAGGTTTGATGATGTTATGTACACCTATACCTATACATGATATGACATTTACATGCACGTGCATGATATTATAAATATTTCTGGATTCACAAAGTTATTTAGACTCACAGGTGGAATTCTTTACCCCATGTTCATCTATGTCTTTTATGTACTGATTTTCATGCTTTACATACTCAGTACATTATTCGTACTAACATCCCTTTTTTCCTGGGAACGTTGCGTTTCATGCCCACAGGTGCAGGTAGACAGGCTGACGGTCCCCATTCTTAGGATCCTTGATCAGCGAGAGTTGGTTTGCTCCATTTGATCCGGAGCTGCTTTGAGTTTCGGTACAATGTGTTTGCATATATATATGGGTACGACGGGGCCAGTCCCATCCTTTATACAGTTTTACACTCTAATAGAGGTCTGTAGATAGTCATGTATTGTTAGATAGTATGTGGCCTTATCGGCTCGCCCTACCGTATTCTGTATATATATATATATATATATATATATATATATATATATATATATATGTATATATGTCTTTTGGGCATGTGTTTCCCACGTAGGTTGTTCATATGAATTAGTAGTTTATTTCCAGATGTTATGCATGATCTACACTTATTTCATGTTTATATCTTAGACGAATGCTTAGGGGTGTTCGATAGGTAGAACTCGGGCACTCGTCACGGCCCATCGGTTTAGGTCATGACAAAAGTGGTATCAGAGCAGTTCTGTCCTAGGGTTGTCTACAGACCGTGTCTAGTAGAGTCTTGTTTATGGGTGTGTTGTGCACCACACTTATAGACATGAGGCTACAAGATATTTAGGATTGTTACTTTTTTTTCTTATCTTAGATCATGCGATATAAGAACTTATTTTCCTAACGACATGTTATGTTTTCAGCGATGCCCAAGAAGGCTACAACCGCCCAGAAGGGAAAATCCGTGGATGATAAAACTACAAGTAGAGCACCACGAGTTACTAGGTCTCGGGGAGAGTCGCATAGTGAGACTCCATCTCAGACTTCACATACCCTGCCCTCTCCAGAGGAGGTCCGAGAGGAACCAGCTCCAGCACCCGCTCCAGTACCCCCAGTTCCTCATCCAGATACACCGGGTTAGGAGATGAAATATGTTATTCAACTATTGGCTCGATTAGTGGCCGCACAAGCTCGATGCCAGGAGGTTGGTATTGGTTATGCAGATAGTGCCATTAGTGCGAGGGTTCGTGATTTCATTAATTTGGACCCTCCGATATTCACTGGAGCAGATCGAAATGGGGACCCTCAGGTATTTATCGATAGGATACAGAGAACTTTGAGGGTAATGAAGGCCACTGCGACTGAGTCAGTTGAGCTAGCTTCCTATAGACTTCGGGATATTGCAATTAATTGGTACGAGTCTTGGGAGTTGTCCAGAGGTGAGGATGCCCTTCCAGCAGTATGGAAGGATTTTACAGAGTCTTTTCTTCGTCATTATTTGCCACCAGAGCTTAGACGGGCCAGAGTTGATAGGTTCTTGACCCTTTGACAGGGTAATATGAGTGTTCGGGAGTACAACCTTCAGTTTGATTCTTTATTTAGGTATGCTCCCACTATTGTAGCTAAGATGGAGGATCGGGTTCACCGGTTCGTGATGGGGTTGGAGCCGCACCTGCTCAATGACTGTATGTCGGTCTCACTTCATTCAAGCATTGATATTTATCGTATTTAGGCATACGCTCACGGTGTAGAGGAGCATAAGCAGAAGCAGAGGGCCGATCGTGAGCATGATAGGGGCCTGAGTAAGAGAACGAGATCTTCAGGTCCTTCTGGTGAGTTTCGAGGTGGTCAGAAACAACAGTATCCGAGGTATCCAGCTCAGCCATCAGCTAGTGCACCCCCTCAATTTTTCGGTAGGAGATTTGATCGTTCCACATATTCAGGGCCCAGTCAAAGTTCTATGGCCTCTCGTTCTTAGTATAGGGGTAAGTCAAGTCAGATGAGGTCACCCTTGTCACGATGTGCTCAGTGTGGTAAGCAGCATGTCGGACAGTGCCTCGTGGGGTTGGGTGTTTGTTATACTTGTGGTTATCTAGGCCACATTATGAGAGATTGTCCGATGAGAGGTGGTGCGGGTATAGTTCAGCTAGCGGGATCTATAGCTAGTTCGTCATCATCAGTACGCCCCCTGGGCAAGGATCACAGGCACCGGCTAGTCGTGGTAGAGGCAGAAGTGGAGCATCTAGCTTGAGCGGTCCTCAGAACCGTATCTATGCCTTAGCGGGTCGACAAGATAATGAGTCATCACCTGATGTTGTTACATGTATCTTATCAGCCTCCTCATATGATGTATATGCATTGATTGATCCAGGTTCCACCTTATTGTACGTCACTCCGTTGGTTGCTAGTAAGTTTGGGATAGAACCTGAGTTGATTGAACCTTTTGAGGTGTCTACACCTATTGGGGATCCAGTGATAGCTAGACGGGTATATAAAGACCGTATAGTAGTAGTTCATAGTCATTCTACAGTAGCAGACCTGATTGAGTTAGATATGGTGGAATTTGATGTTATAATGGGTATGGATTGGTTGGCTTCTTGTTATGCTAACGTTGATTGTAGATCAAAGATGGTTCGATTCCAGTTTCCAGGGGAGCCAATTCTAGAGTAGAAAGGTAATACTGCATCGCCTAGAGGTAGGTTTATTTCCTATCTCAAGGCAAGGAAGATGATCAGAAAGGGCTATATTTATCACTTAGTTCAGGTACAGGATGTGAAAGCAGAGTCACCGACCCTTCAATCTATCCCGATGGTTAATGATTTTCCCGATGAGCTTCCAAGCCTTCCGCCAGAGCGGGAGATTGAGTTTGCTATTGACACATTACCAGATACTCAGCCGATATCTATTACTCCTTATAGAATGACACTTGTAGAGCTGAGAGAGTTGAAAGAACAACTGAGGGATTTGCTTGAAAAAGGCTTTATCAGACCCATTATATCACCGTGGGGAGCACCTGTGTTATTGTGAGAAAGAAAGATGGTTCCTTACGGATGTGTATTGATTACAGATAGTTGAATAAGGCGACGATCAAGAATAAGTACCCGCTCCCGAGGATTGATGATTTATTTGATCAGTTGTAGGGTGCCAGGTGTTTCTCGAAGATGGACTTGAGGTCGGGGTATAATCAGGTAAGGGTTATAGAGAAAGATATTCCGAAGACAACATTCAGGACCATATACGGGCACTTTGAGTTTTGTGTTATGTCGTTCGGCTTGACCAATGCCCCAACGATATTTATGGACTTGATGAGCCATGTGTTCATGCCCTTTCTAGATCTGTTCGTCATTGTATTTATAGATGATATTTTGGTTTATTCTCGTTCAGAGGTTGAGCATGCAGATCATTTGCGTACTGTGCTCAGAGATCTACGAGAAAGGAAGTTGTATGCAAAATTCTCTAAATGTTAATTCTGGTTGAATTTTGTAGCCTTCCTTGGTCATATTATTTCGGGTGAGGGTATCCGGGTCGATACACAGAAGATTGAGGCACTGAAGACTTGGCCTAGACCCATAACACCGACAGAGTTTCGTAGCTTCCTGGGTTTGGCAGGTTATTACAGGAGGTTTGTAGAGGGGTTTTCTTCCCTTTCATCACTATTGACAAAGTTGAATCAGAAGGCAACCAAGTTTCAGTGGACTGATGCTTATGAGCAGAGTTTCCAGGCATTGAAGAACAGATTGACTTCAACACCGGTTCTGTCACTTCCGGAAGGGACCGGTGGTTATGCTATCTATTGTGACGCTTCGGGCGTTAGATTGGGTTGTGTATTGATATAGCATGGTAAGGTTATCACTTATGCTTCTAGACAACTAAGAAACCATGAGAAAAATTATCCGACCCACGATTTAGAGTTAGTCGCGGTGATTCATGCACTAAAGATGTGGAGGCACTATTTGTATACGGACCATAAGAGCGTTCAGTATATATTCAAGAAAAAGGAATTGAATTTACGCCAGAGGCGATGGTTGGAGCTACTAAAAGACTATGATGTTGATATTTTATACCATCCAGGAAAGGCGAATGTAGTAGCCGACACCCTCAGTCGTAGATCTATGGGTTGCTTATCATATTTACAACCAGAGAAGAGTGAGATAGCTTGTGAGATTCATCAGCCAGCTAATCTTGGAGTTTGATTATTAGATTCAGGTGGTACCAAAGTTACTATTCAGGACACGACAACATCCTCTCTAGTAACTAAAGTGAAGGAACACTAGTATGAAGATCCTGTGCTAGCTCACTACAGAGATACAACCCCTCAAAAGGAGAATACACCATTGGAGATTACATGAGATAGAGTCCTCAGATATCGAGGTCGATTATGTGTTCCTAATATAGCAGGGTTGCGCCAACATGTTATGGGAGAAGCTCACTATTCTCGTTATTCCATTCATCCAGGAGCGACGAAGATGTATCATGATATCAGGGGAATATTCTGGTGGGACAAAATGAAAAAGGATATAGCAGAGTTTGTTGCTCAGTGCCCTAATTGTCAGCAGGTTAAGACTGAGCATCAAAAACCCGGTGGATTATTGCAGGCCATAGAGATTTCGACTTGGAAATGGGAAGTGATTAACATGGATTTCATCACAGGCTTACCTCGTACCCAGCATAAGTTTGATTCTATTTGGGTTATTATTGATAGACTTACAAAATCAGCCCATTTTCTTCTTGTCAGGACTACGTATTCAGCAGAGGATTATGCAAGGATTTACATTAAGGAGATAGTACGACTTCATGGTGTCCCTATATCTATTATCTCAGACAGAGGTGCTCAGTTTACAGCTAATTTCTGGAGGTCATTCCAAAAAGGATTGGGGACTCAAGTAAGTCTTAGTACATCATTTCATCCCCAAATAGACAGTCAGGCTGGGCGTACTATTCAGACACTAGAAGATATGCTTCGGGCTTGTGTGATGGACTTTAGGGGTAACTGGGATGATCATCTTCTACTTATTGAGTTCACATATAATAATAGTTATCATTCCAGCATTCAGATGGCTCCATACAAAGCTCTTTACGGAAGGAAGTGTAGGTCACCTATTGGATGGTTCGAGATTGAGGAAACTAAGTTAGTAGGACCAGAATTGGTACAATAGGCAGTTGAGAAGATTAAGCTTATACGGGAAAGGCTATTAGCAGCTGAAAGTCATCAGAAGTCATATGCAGATAATCGACGACGAGACTTGGAGTTTCAGGTAGATGACTAGGTATTCCTAAAGGTATCACCGATGAAAGGCGTTATGCGATTCGGTAAGAAAGGAAAGCTTAGCCCTTGGTACATTGGACCTTATAAGATCATACACAAAGTAGGCCATGTAGCATATGAGTTAGACTTGCCTTCCAACTTGGAGTCACTACATCCAGTTTTTCACGTGTCTATGATCCGCAAGTGTATTGGAGATATTTCTAGAGTCGTTCCAGTTGACGATGTTCAGGTCACACAACATCTATCATATGAGGAAGCTCCCATTGCTATACTAGATAAACAGGTTTGGAGATTGAGAACTAAAGACGTATCTTCAGTTAAAGTACTTTGGAGGAAAAATAATATGGAGGACATGACTTGGGAAGCTGAAGAAGACATGAAGTCTAGGTATCCTCACTTGTTTCCGCTTCCAGAGGAGGATTGGACTGAGGCATCACAGCCTTAGGTATGTATATGGTACTTGATTCTTATGTTAGTTAATGTCATTGATTGTATGAGACCATTGGTGTTATTGTTGATTGTGTCCCTGTGTGGCTTTGTATTGTTGGGTTTTCTATCTGAAAAGTTGATAGTGGCACCATTACAGAGAAGACTCTACCAAAAAGTTCTATAAATATCTTGGAGTTTAACATTCGAGGACGAATGTTTCTAAGGGGGGAAGATTGTTACACCCTGTGCATCCCAAGGTGACGTATGATGAATATGAGATTTATTAACCATGATTTAAATGAGTTTAAAGTCATAATATGACTATATATGATGTTTGGATAAAACATATAAAGTTTGGGAAAAATCGGATTAAAGTTGCGGAAAAACCAACTAAGGATTTGCCCTGTAACAGAGCTTTTTGAGAAATCAATTTCATGTGCTATATGAGGTCTTTTTGGGACATATTGTATACTAAATGGAAGGTCTTGGAATGTGGTTTCCAATTCTCTTTTCCGTTCATTCATACAATATCCGGATAAAAAGATATAAGTATCGGAAGATGGGCGAATCAGATGGTGCCAAGCTAGCACCTTTTGACTTTTCAAAAGTTGTTATATATTTTTAACTCGTCTCTCTCTCTCTCTTCAGTTTTACACAAAATCTGACCAGAGAACACAATAATAAATGATCCTTGAGCTCTCTAATAGTGCTTCAAATAATACTAACATCTCGGGTACGAAATCGAGAAGCGATAACATCAGAACGATCCCTACGACGTAAGTATCACTATATCGTCTATCTTTTTCTTGTAGTTTGAGTTTGGAAATGTATTTAATAGTTAATAAAAATTCCCGATTTATGTATTTAGGCTTTATAATATCAAGAAAAGTTGATAAATTCATTTCCTAAAGGTTAGACCTCACGGGACGGTGATCGGAAGCCATGAGTTCGAGTTATTTAACTTGTAGTGGACTGTTTTGTGGGTTGTTTCATGTTGCTTTTGGGCTGTCTATTGTGCTACTGATTTATGGAGTTTGGAAGAATAAAAAGGGCGTGGAGAAATGCCACATGTGGTAGGGTAGTAGGTTGGTCGCTCGTCGTTGTAGTTACAGGCTAATTGATAACTTGTTGATTGGGTGTATTATGGTATATTTGGGGGTTTTATTGTATTGAAGGTCCCGAATTGTAATTAGGTTGGTTTTGAGTTACTGATTGTATTATGTTTGTATCTCACCTATAGTAGGCTTGAGGGAGCAGTAAAATCAGGGGAAATAATGCCCGTTTTATTTTAGAATCGAGTTATCGTTTGAGATACGTAATATACTACCACCATCTAAATTGTACACACATTTCTTTGTTATAGTGTTGGCGTGCTAGTTGTTATAAGCTTGTTGTTGAGTTGCATTAACGACTTGAGGTATGTTAAGGCTATCCCTTCTTTCTTTTTGGCATGATTCAAATGATACAAACGAAACGAGCAAAATACGCAACTTTCATAAATGACTCTATTCATAGAAATACTAGGGGTGTCTATATTCTTGATTCCCTATGTGAATTATTATTATATCCTCTATTCATGGGTCTCAGAAAAATACGTATTTGATAAAGTTTGTCCGAAAGGCATATTGATTTTATGATATTCGAGAAATTTTATTAATGTATTTCTTATGCATTTCATGCATTTATACATGTACATTGACCCATAATCAGAAGGCGTTATAGACGCATATATTATATGTATATGGGATATGGGAAAAGGTTACGGCTTTATATACGCACCACCACCTGATCAGCTGGTATATATTGATGATTTTGCCCACAGTGGCCGAGATGATATGGTAGGATGCCCTCAGAAGCTTAATGATGTTATGTACACCTATACCTATGCATGATACAAAATTTACACGCACATGCATGACATTATAAATGTTTCTGGATTCACAAAGTTATTTAGACTCACAGATGGAATTCTTTACCCTATGTTCATCTATGTCTTTTATGTACTGATTTTCATGCTTTACATACTCAGTACATTATTTGTACTGACATCCCTTTTTTCCTGGGGACGTTGCGTTTCATGCCCACAAGTGCAGGTAGACAGGCTGACGGTCCCCCTTCTTAGGATCCTTGATCAGCGAGAGTTGGTGTGCTCCATTTGATCCGGAGCTGCTTTGAGTTTTGGTACGATATGTTTGCATACATATATGGGTACGACGTGGCCCAGTCCCGTCCTTTATACAGTTGTACACTCTAATAGAGGTCTATAGATAGTCATGTATAGTTTGATAGTACGTGGCCTTGTCGGCTCGCCCTACCGTATTCCGTATATATATATATATTGGGAATGTTTTCACACATAGGTTATTCATATGAATTAGTAGTTTATTTCTAGACGTTATGCATGACCTACACTTATTTCGTCACGGCCCATCGGTTTGGGTCGTGACAGAAGAGAAGTTTCCTTCTACAAGCCCTCGTACATGGGTTGTTGGCATGTACCCTTCTTCTATCCGTCCTTCTAGCATTCATACCGTGAACGAGGATTATGGTTGTCATGATTTGAACATCATTGCTTCCCATCTGGTGGAGCGAGTAACCTTCCCTAAGAAGGGTTTTACGTACATTTACACATACCCCTTCCCTTTGGGCCCATTCGCATTGAGCGGGGGACATGACCCTGTAATCTTGAAGTTCTTCCACCAGTATCACGTTTGCTTGGCATAAGTGGGACCCTCTGTGTGGCGAACGATAGCCTGTCTACAACGGCTGTGCCAGGAGGTAGAGGAAGAGCTCTCCTTGGCTCACATGATGAACCTCTACTCCCCAAGATTTTCTGTGGGGGGAGTAATAAACTTTAGCAAACCTGGCCACTATGCTCTGCTCACCAACATGGATGATAACAACGAACATGGATGGATGGGCAGGTTCGTTGTTGTTGTTACCAGGGATATCATCCCGTCCACAACTCTATCTTTCCCTGAATCATGGACTCGTACACGTAAGTTCAACGTCTGCCTTTTCTCTGATAAAAAGTTGTTTCATGTTGTTAGTGACCCTTCTCTTTTCATTATTTAAGCAACTCGGTAGACACCACCAATGGTTGAAGGCTTGGACCAGTGGGTCTAGAAGATTATGGATATTGCTACGCCTGAGACCCACTGGTGAAAAGAACTTGCCCCCAAATTTTGGTGGAAGGCCAAAAATCATGGTATGTTGATTCTCAAAACTAATCTTATCTTTATTTCAGTTTTGTGTATAAGAAAGTTGGTTAAATTCTTTTTCTTCCGCAGGGCTTTGTTACCATCCCCAAGGAGGATGTTTTGACTGATCCAGCAGAGACTGCGAGGTTGTTGATGGAGGCATTCTCCCAAATAGGTTCCACCAGAAACGCTTCCAGTGCAGGTGCTTCCTTTCGGAGTCCCCGACTGGAGAGAAAGCAACCATAAAGACAACACACTTCCTCAGTCGAGGGAAAGAATAAAAAAGTAAAGAAAGTCGTGCCCGAGCCAGCCGCAGTCACTATGGTGATTGATGATGATGGGGAAACCAGTGATGAAGGGGATTCCCTACAAAGGAGACATCGACCTTCATAAGCTCAACAGAATGCTCAATCTGAAAAGTTCACAACCCCAACCGAGGAAAACACCCAAGCGCTCTGGTGAGAGTATGACCTAGTGGAGAATGCCAATTTTCCTTTTCCAGTCCCAGTTGCTGCTCCCAGTACTATAAGGCTAAGTACCAGGCCTCTTACATCTTCGGTTGATGAGCAACCTACAACTAGCACTGCCTTTTCCGCAGCTGCTTCTTATCCCACAACACCATCAGCTTCATCTCCTTCCACGCCGATCATGCCTTGATCACCAGCACCTGCTACATCACCCCCACCGGCTGCAGACACCCGAGAGGAGTCCCTCCTCCCCAGTTCCTAGACCATGGAATTTGGGGTGCAACTTTTTGCCCTCTTCTTCAGATCCTCAGAGGAGGAGGAGTGTCTCCCTTTTGGCTTCTACTGAGTGCCATCGGTTGTCCTGGCCGGTGGAACTCACCAATTACCTGTAGTCACTGGATTCAAAGAAAGATAAGAAGAAAATACACTCTCTTTCGGGAGGGATCAACTTGTCGCACGCCTTCCGGTATTAGAAGCGAAGGCCGCTGAAGCGAGTGATCTCGAGGGTCAGTTGTGGCTCAGCAAGTAGGAGGTAGCAGCCCTCGGCCAAGAAGCCTCCCACTTAAGTGTACAATTTCAAGAAGCCAAGGCTAAATGGTCTAAGGTTCAAAATGATGTTCTTGCTGCTGTCGAGTGCGAGGCTGCCTCTACTGAAAGATTGAATAACTTGGAAGCAGCCTTGAACTCCAAAGCTGATGAAGTTGTTGTTGCTGAGGAGAAGTGTGCCCGGATAGAGGAGAAGTATAAGAAGGTCATGGAATACAATAAAGTTCATATCTCTACTCTCCGTGACATTGATTTCACCCTTTGGGCCACAAGATCTGAGCGGGGTAGCATTTCAACAGAGGTCGATCGACTTAAATTAGAGCTCCAACAACAAGCGAATTCCCTCACTATTGAAAAAATGTATTCTATATATAGCATGAGGAGGAAAACCTTGAAAGAGTCCAAAGCAGGAGTCAATTAATTTTAATGTCGAGATCGCCAAGGCCCGAGAGCTGGAGTCAACTGCTCGAAAGTGCCTTCGACTCGACCCGATACAACTGACTCTTCTAGTTCAGATTTTGGTTCCGAGTTCTCAGGAACTGAGGAGGAAGAGGATAATAATAAAGGTCAAGATTCCGAGCCGGTGGCAGATCTTCCTACTTCTCTTTGGGTCGCAGATGCTTCTCTTCCCCCGAGTTTTGGAGATGCAGTAGTTTATTTGTTGCTTTTCTTTTCTTTTATTGTTTTCGTTGTATACTCTTGTACTTGTGTTGCTTGGCTCGTTTGTTATATAAAAGTGATTTTTGTGTAATCATTGCGCAAAGTTTACTTTTTTGCGTCGAATTATGCAAGACTTCGAGTGCATCTTTCCCCAATTGCATTTGGGTTCCAGGCATAAATTCTTCTGGAACCAGCCCTTTACTATGAGGGTTTCATAAGAGAGGGTCCTCTTATATTTACGGTGCTCTTGAAGAAGAAGTCTCATGTTCATTCCGGCACTAGCATTTGAAGTACTTGATTAACTTTCAAATGATAAAATTAATTCATCACTGGGACAAGAAACATGATAAAAATAAAAGGACTTTGCTTTATTCCTCTCATTTTCAAAAGTACATAAGCATTCGTTGTGCTGAAAAGAAATTGCTATTACTTGTGGCTAATTTGTATAACTTGTTTTTACGGGGTTTACCGCGCAGTCCCTGATCCCGATGATATATTCATGTTCCCGAATTTTGTAATCCCAGTTTCTGTGGCAATCAGGTTGTCGTATTCTCATATCATTTTGGAATTACTAAAGTTTCTTGCTCTCCACTTCTTGGGTAGGGCCCACTCACAGAGATATTCTCTCCTTACCTGCTCTTATATAAACGCACACACAACAGAGAGGAACAGAGCAGGGGACAGGCAAAATTAGACAAAAAAAGGCAGCAAGCTTCCCTGTATTCGAATGCGAAATACGAATTGGACATTGGAAGTGTTGCTCTTTTGAAGATTCACTAGTGAATGATTGGATAATCTTTGTTCTGATAGGAAGCTTCATTTTCCATTAGGAACTTTTCTACCATCCCAAAGATTATCTAACCACCCCAGTGGCTTGTGGTGAAGGGGAGCTCATGAACGGTCGAGTAGCGTTTGGTCTGATAACAAGCTTTATTTCCCGTTAGGAACTTTGCTATCGAGCCAAAGACTATCTAACCATCCCATAGTGGTTTGCTTTTTCCATACCTTGTCATTTGAAGGTTTTATTTATGCTGATGGTGCTTCCTTTGTAGTATGCTTTCCGTTGCTGCCTCATTAAAACCTTGCCAGAAAAACCCAATTGGGACAAAAACTGGATGAAGGGAAAAAGAGTGCGGCACATACTTTCAGTATAGGCAGTGCTCATTAGCAATAGTACCTTTTGAGGTGTGCCACATTCCAGTTGCTCGATAATTTTACTTCGTCTTGATTTTCCAATTCATATGATCTTTTTCCAGTGACAGCTGAAACCCGGTAGGGGTCTTCCCATGATGGACCCGGCTTCCCCGCATTGAGCTCTTGGGTGTTTTGATTCACTTTTCTTAAAACCAAGTCTCCCCATTTGAAATAATAGAGATTGGCTCTTCGATTATTGTATCTTTCCATTCTTTGTTTTTGGACTACCTTCCTTACATGCGCCAAGTCCCTACGTTCGTCAAGCAGCTCCAATCTAACCAGCAATGCTTCATTGTTTGTTTCTTCGTCCGCCTAAAAGTATCTCATGGTAGGTTCTCCCATTTTTATCGGGATCATGGTTTCTGATCCATATATGAGAGAGAAAAGGTGTCTCTCATGTACTTAACTTAGCCATCATTCGGTATTCCCACAACACTCCCGGTAACACTTCGGGCCATTTGCCTTTGGCTGCTTCCAATCTCTTTTTGAGATTTTGAATAATCACTTTATTTGTCGATTCCTCTTGGCCGTTTGCACACAGGTGGTATGGCAAAGATGTGATTCTTTTGATTTTCAATTCTTCAAGGAATTTTGTGACCTTTTTGCCTATAAATTGTGGCCTGTTCTCGCAGGTTATTTCCTTTGGTATCCTGAACCTGTAAATTATGTTCGCCCACAGGAAATCGACCACTTCACGCTCTTTGATTTTTTGGTAAGGAACTACTTCAACCCACTTAGAGAAGTAATCAGTTTAAATCAAAATAAATCCTACACTATCGGGAGCCGGCGGCAGCGGACCGACTATGTCCATACCCCATTTCATGAATGGCTAAGGCGATAGTGCCGAATGCAATAGTTCTGCCGGTTGATGCACCAACGGCACATGGAGTTGACATCTGTCGCATTTCTGAACAAATGCCTTAGCGTCTTATTCCATCCGGGGCCAATATTATCCTGCCCTGATTAACTTTAATACTAACGAGTCCGCACCTGAATGATTTCCATAGATTCCTTCGTGAACTTCTCTCATGACAAAATTAGCCTCGAAGGCTTCTAAAAATCAGGTCAACGGTCCTGGAAAAACTTTCTACACAACTGGCCTCCCCAGAAGTTGTAACGAGCTGCTTTGGTGCAGAGCGCCTGGGATGCCTTTGGATCTTCGAGTAGTTTGCCATGCTCAAGATAGTCGATAATCCCATTTCTTCAGTCCCAGACCAAATTGGTCGCATTTATTTCATAATAACTGTCCATATCCAATACCGAATGCATGAGCTATACGACCGTACCAGAGTCTGATCCCTTCATTTTCGTGGACGAACCTAGATTGGCTAGTGCGTCTGCTTCTATGTTTTCTTCTCTTGGAATATGGGTGATTGACCATTCCCTAAACCCTACGAGCAGAATCTGGACTTTTACTACATATTGTTGCATGTGTTCCTCTTTGGTGTCGAAGATCCCGTACATATGATTTACTCTAAGTTGGGAATCACATTTGATTCCAATGACCTCAGAGTCTAGTCCCCGAGCTAGTTCAAGTCCTGCAATCAAATCCTAATACTTGGCCTCATTGCTAGTCAAGGGAAAATTTCTAATGGACCGCCACAGGGTTTCTCCCAAGGGCGTAATTAGTACTACCCGGAGCCCAGACCCTTTCACATTGGAAGCTCTATCCATGAACAAGGTCCAAACTCCTGATATCCTTTGCGACACCATCGCCACTTCTTTAGTGGCAAAGGCATAAGTCCAAGACTAAAATCGGCCACGAAGTCGGCCAAAACTTGCGATTTGATCGCAGTCCTAGGTTTATACTCTATGTAAAATTCACTCATTTCGAATGCCCACTTGCCCAGTCGACCTGACAATTCAAGTTTTTGAAGGATATTCTGCAGGGGAAAGGTTTTCACCACGGCTATCAGGTGTCATTCGAAATAAGGCCTAAGCTTTCGAGCGGTGACTATGAGAGTTAAGGCCAATATTTTGAGGTGTGGGTAGCGAGTTTCCACTCTCGTTAAAATTTACTAACATAATAGATAGGATATTGGGTACCTTCATCTTTGCAGACTAAAACGGCATTTACCGCTACATCCGAGACCGCTAAATAAATTAGCAAATGTTCGCCTTCCCCCGGTTTCGATAGTAATAGAACGCTCGATAGAAACCTTTTCAAATCTTTCAAGGCATGCTGGCATTTCGGAGTCCATTTGAAGTTGTTCTTCTTTTTCAGAGTGAGAAGAAGTGAAGGCCTTTTTCTTAAGATCGGGAAATGAACCTGCTTGAAGCAACCAGTCTTCCAGTCAACCTCTGAACCTCTTTCACATTTGATAGCTGGTAGGGATTGTCCTCGATGGCTTTAATTTTATCGGGATTGACTTTGATACCTATTTGTGACACCAGGAATCCCAAAATTACCGGAGTTGACTCCGAATGCACACTTTTTGGGGTTAAGTTTCATGTTGTGCTTCCTTAGAATGTCAAAGGTTTCTTTGAGGTGCTTCAGATGATCACCTACATTCAAATACTTAACCAACATATCATATATGTAAACTTCCATTGTTTTCCCTATTTGTTTTTCGAACATTTTGTTCACAAGCCTCTGGTAAGTGGATCCGGTGTTCTTAAGCCCGAAAGCATCATATTGTAGCAATATGTGCCAAAGTTTGTTATGAACAAAGTTTTTTCCTGATCCTCCGGGTTCATTTTGATTTGGTTGTACTCGGAATAGGCATCGAGGAAACTCATCTACTCGTGCTGGGGAATCATATCAATAATTTGATCAATGTTTGGCAATGGGAACGAGTCTTTTGGGCACGCCTTATTCATATCCTTATAATCTACTCATCTCGTTCAATTTCACACCTCAAATCAAGGTTATGAAACAGTTGATTGCAATAATAGTAACCAATAAGAGTCGGGATCGATTTCCACAGGTAGCTATATATGGGGTTAGGAGTATATATTGTAGTATGTGAGTTTGACTATCTTAATTTTCTCTTCCACAAATTTGGGTTGTTTCTATGTCTAGTTTAAAACTAAGACATGCAAAGTTAAGAAATAAAACTACGAGAATGGTTTTTGTTATTTTTCAAATTTTATAAAAAGCCTAGGGATATGACCATCACCTAGGTATTTGCCTTATGAGATATATACCTTAATGCTTGTTTTCTTGATCGGGGTGTATTATAGCTATTAACTCTCAATTACCCACTCAATACCTCTCGGTCAAAGAGTGATTTTGCCCAATTTGGCTTTCTCAAGTCCAAATGGGTATTGCACAAAACAGTTAATAAAAGCTCAAGTCGGGTTATTACTATCTCTAGGTTGAACCCTTTAATTGGGATTATCAATCTCTTGATTGACCCAATTTTTTGTTAGCCAAGTTGTCCTAGACTAAGTCTCTCTTTCTCAAGTAGAGACTAAGTCAAATAGGCACGAACTAATATTTGCAACCATTAATTCCACAAATTAAAGCATGAACAAGGCTAAATAATAAATATCCAACCATAAACAACATCAAATTAAACACCCATAAGGTTTACACACAAGGGTTGGGTCACAACCCTAGTAAACATCTAGCCACTCATGCTTGAAATTGAAGAAATAGAAGAAGAATTGATAAATAAACGCATATTGTGAAATCAAAATGATAAAAGCTATGTTAAAATATCCCAAAATATGAAAAACTACTAAAATAAGTAAAGAGAAAAGGCTACTATAACTGCTGATGTCAAAAGTTGACCTAAAATTATGAAACTTATCTATTTATGCACGGCTGGAAATTCAAACAAAAATGTCCTTCGGGAGGTTCTGCGGCCACACAATTCCATGTGTGGTACGCAGATTTCTTCAACTTGTCAGGACTGGAGGTCTGCGGCTGCATAATTCTAGTTTGCGGCCGCAAGGCATTCTTTCTGCGGTTCGCAGATTTGTGTCTGCGGTCGCACTTGGTCTTCTGCGGTTCACACTTTTATGTCTGCGGCCGCAAGAACTTTTATGTTTGCGGCCGCACAATTCTAGTGCGGTCCGCACTTCTGAGGGCTTGGAAACTTGGGACTTTGCACATTCTCTGAACTTTGTTCCTAGCCATCTTTTGCGGCCGCACAATTCATGTGCGGTCCGCACTTTGTGCAATAGTCTGCTGGCCTTTCCTTCATCATATGCGGCTGCAGATGAAATTCTGTTATCCACACTTTGTGAGTTTATGTGCCTTTTATGGCCTTGAGTTTAAATTACTCCTTTTTGAGTTGGATTTCATCTCGGGAGTCCATCTTTAAATATTCCTGCAATTTAGCACGTTTCATCAATTTTCGTGAGCACAATTCAATGCTTTTAGACTAAAACAAAAGCTAAAAGGCGCTAATAAGTAGTTAAAATCCCCACTTATCAACTTCCCCAAACTTAAGTTTTTGCTTGTCATTAAGAAAATAAATTAGTTCCCACATCCACAAGTTAAGGGTCATTCTAGCTAATCAAAGGTGAGTTATTCACACATCAATTGGGACCAACAATTACCCACACCACTTATGAATTATCAACAAGGCAACAAGTTAAACGTTTCTGCACAAATAATTCTAATGTGACACTTGAGCATCAAGAGTTGACTTTATTCATCAAGGAAGTTCGCTCTTTCATGTAAGTCATTGTGGATCCCAAACTCCTCCTCCTCTACTCTACGTTTGCCTATCTTGCTTAAGAATTTTAGCATTCAATCTAAAGATTTGCAAAAGGTTCACTCATCTTTCTCAAGAGAATGTCGCAAGTACGACTTTATGTACCATAGGCTTTCCCCTCATGTATATCACCACTAATGTAAGCTTACTCGGCTTGAAATCACGTAGGGCCTTTTCGGAATGCAATGAAGGCTTTTGGACTAAGGTTGGATATGCTATGATAGAGCGTATTCATCTTTCCTTAAACACTCCATTTTCTGTTCTCGGCTAATGCTTTGCCAAGTCTTTGAGGCATTTTTCTTTTTTTCCTTGGGGGAACTAGAGAGACTTAACATCACTCTTTCTTGATCATGACATTCATTTTCTCCCTCTTTGATTTTTCCATGCTTTGCATCATTACTTTTCTTTGACTCCCTTCAACTCTTCCACTTATTCACTTTCTTTTTGCATTTGTTTGCTCTTTCCTTTTCTTGCATTTCCTTCTCATCATTTCTTTTCACTTTTTGTGCCTTGATATCTCTTTCAAATTCCTCATCTGTTCCCTAAACATATGTTTTTAGCCAATTATTTCACAAGAGTGTTAAGGAAAGTTCAGGTGCCAATAGAGGGTCACGACAAAACGGGTAAAGGCTTGTAACATGGTTATCAAATGATAAAGGTTTGAGGCTCAAATGGGGTGACTAGGGATAACAACACTGGTAGGCAATGGAAAATGTCAAGCAGGTCAAGGAAAGCCTACAATCACTTCTCAAGCCAAGAAAAACATAAGATTTTGTCTTGAAACACATTCGGGGCAAGTTCTAGACCATTCGCATGGGTACTTAGACTTGCAACAAAAACATCTCACCTCTCACGCAGCTGGATTGTTAAAGAGGATAGATTCAAGGGCCCACAACGACCATATTCAAGATTGAAAATTACTATGATTTTATTAAAGTACTCGATGGTGGCCTAAGTCAACACAAGAGTCACAATAACTAGAACTATTTTTTTCCAAGAACCTTGTTTTTAACCATAAGCACGTAGTTAAGTATGTTGGTACCAAGTGAAGCATGTTTGACTTTTCGAGCATGACTCAATTAGGTCTTTTTTTATTCCTTACTACTATTATTATTACCTAAACACCAAAAACGGACTCAATCCCTTAAGAAGGTTGTCACGCAATCCATCGTTGGGAAGATTCACGCAGTTCACACAAAAATTACCTTTTGAAAGAACCGTGGCATTAAGAAAACCAAAGTCTTATTATCTACTAAAACATAAAAAGAAGCTATTAAATCATAAAGAAGCTACTAATTCAAAAACAAGCTACCTAGTTAAAACACTAACTAATAAGAAAACAAACATAAAGAAACTACAAAGCAAACACTATTAAAAGCGTAACGAATATACATAATGAGAGAGTAGAGAGAATATATACATAATGAGAAAAAAGAATAAAATAGTATCAAGTTAATTACAGGCCAAATATCTCAGAATCTGCAAAATATATCAAATAAACTCCACCCCTCCCCCCCCCCCCCCCCCAATAAAAATTAGCATTGCCCCCAACGTTTAACAAAATAAGAGTAAAGGAAGGGTAAAAGTGAAGAAAACTCCCTATGGCTCCTTGGCCATCTATGTGTCCATAGTAGTGTCACCGACCTCAGCCTCATCCAACTGGATCTCATCATCCTAAACTCCGAGTGTGGATGGGTTGGTGAACATCTAACGTACTGCCTCGGCAGTGTCAGCAGCAATGTCTGGCTCCCCAGACTAGCCAGCTGGTCCTGTATGCGCTGTAGGATATGGGTCTGGATGGTGCTGGTCAATCAACATGTCAAATGGAATGTCTGTGGCTGCTGCAAGCTTGGTAACCTATCTCCGGAGCTTGTCCACTGACTTCTTAGAGGCTTGGGACTAAGGCTGGCAAGTGGGCCGGTCCAGGCCCGGGACCGGCCCGGGACCGCGGGCCAAATGGGTCAAACGGCTAAACGGGCCAGGACCGTTTGGTCCGATTTTAGTGGGCCTGGTCCGGTCTTGTGGGCCGGTCCACTGATTTGGGCCCGCCAGGCCCGGGACCGTTTGGCCCGC